>JAJPUD010001186.1:193190-296139 GCA_023553655.1 Myrmecobius fasciatus | reverse complement strand
ATCTTATTTAAGATTTTTGCATCAATATTCATTAGGGAAATTGGTCTATAGTTTTCTTTCTCTGTTGCCACTCTACCTGGTTTAGCTATCAGCATTATATCTGTATCATAAAAGGAATTTGGTAATACACCTTCTTTCCCTATTTTTTCAAATAGTTTATATAGTATTGGAATTAATTGTTCTTTGAATATTTTGTAGCATTCACATGTAAATCCATCTGGCCCTGAAGATTTTTTCTTAGGGAGTTGATTAATAGCTTGTTCTATTTCTTTTTCTAAAATGGGGCTATTTAAATAATTTATTTCCTCTTCTGTTAATCTGGGCATTCTATATTTTTGTAGATATTCTTCCATTTCATTTAGATTTATCAATTTTATTGGCAAAAAATTGGGCAAAGTAACTCCTAATTATTGCTCTAATTTCCTCTTCATTGGTGGAAAGTTCTCCCTTTTCATTTTGGAGACTAACAATTTGATTTTCTTCTTTCCTTTTTCTAATTAAATTAACTAAAGGTTTATCTATTTTGTTGGTTTTTCATAAAACCAACCCTTAGTTTTATTTATTAATTCAATAGTTTTTTTTTTATTTTCAATTTTATTAGTCTCCCCTTTTATTTTCAGAATTTCCAATTTGGTATTTAATTGAAGATTTTTAATTTGTTCTTTTTCTAGCTTTTTTAATTGTAAACCAATTCATTAATCTTCTCTTTCTCTATTTTATGCAAGTAAGCATTTGGAGATATAAAATTACCCCTTATAACTTCTTTGGCCATATCCCACAAATTTTGGTATGTTGTCTCATTATTGTCATTCTCCTGGATGAAATTAGTGATTGTGTCTATGATTTGCAACCATTCATTCTTTATAACTAGGTTATTTAATTTCCAATTAACTTTTGGTCTATTTTCTCCTGGCCTTATATTGCATGTGATTTTTATTGCATCATGATCTGAAAAAGATGCATTTACTATTTTTGCCTTTCTGCATTTGATTTTGAGGGTTTTATGCCCTAACACATGGTCAATTTTTGTATAAGTTCCATGAACCACAGAGAAAAAAGTAAACTCCCTTCTGTCTCCATTCAATTTTCTCCAAAGATCTATCATACCTAACTTTTCTAACATTTTGTTTACCTCCCTAACTTCTTTCTTATTTATTTTGTGGTTTGATTTATCTAATTCAGAGAGAGCAAGGTTGAGATCCCCCACCAGTATAGTTTTGCTGTCTATTTCTTCTTGCATCTCTTTTAACTTCTCCTCTAGGAATTTGGATGCTATATCACTTGATGCATATATGTTTAGTATTGATATTGCTTCATTATCTATGGCACCCTTTAGTAAAATATAGTTTCCTTTCTTATTTCTTTTAATTAGATCTATCTTTGCTTTTACTTGATCTGAGATCAGGATTCTACCCGTGCTTTTTTTTGTTCACCTGAACCTAAAGACCCCAGCTTCTGGGATA
This sequence comes from Myrmecobius fasciatus, assembly GCA_023553655.1. Classification (NCBI taxonomy): domain Eukaryota; kingdom Metazoa; phylum Chordata; class Mammalia; order Dasyuromorphia; family Myrmecobiidae; genus Myrmecobius; species Myrmecobius fasciatus. Next base: position 294,676 of record JAJPUD010001186.1, on the reverse strand, counting down.
AAAATTCACTATTTGATAAAAACTGCTGGGAAAATTGGAAACTAGTATGGAAGAAATTAGGGCTTGACCCACACCTAACACCACATACCAAGATAAGATCTAAATGGCTTCATGATTTAGACATAAAGAGTGATATTATAAGCAAATTAGACCTGTGGAGAAGGAAGGAATTTGTGTCCAAAGAAGAACTGGAACTCTTAATTGAACACCAGATAGATAATTTTGATTATATTAAGTTAAAAGTTTTGTTTGTACAAAAACTAATGCAGACAAGATTAGGAGGGAAGCAATAAAATGGGAAATCATCTTTACATTTAAGGGTTCTGATAAAGGCTTCATTTCTAAAATATAGAGAATTGTCTCATATTTATAAGAATTCAAGCCACTCTCCAATCAATAAATGGTCAAAGGATATGAACAGACAATTTTCAGAGGATGAAATTAAAAGTATTTCTAGTCATATGAAAAGGTGCTCTAAATCACTATTGATCAGAGAAATGCAAATTGAGACAACTCTGAGATACTACTACACACCTATCAGATTGGTTAAGATGACAGGAAAAGATAATGACAAATGTTGGGGAGGATGTGGGAAAAGTGGGACACTGATACATTGTTGGTGGAACTGTGAATGGATCCAACCATTTTGGAGAGCAATTTGGAACTATGCTCAAAAAGTGATCAAACTGTGCATACCCTTTGACCCAACAGTGTTTCTATTGGGCCTATATCCCGAAGAGATCTTAAAGGAGGGAAAGGGATCCACATGTGCAAAAATGTTTGTGGCAGCCCTTTTGTAGTGGCTAGACACTGGAAACCGAATGGATGCCCATCAACTGGAGAATGGCTGAACAAATTATGGTATATGAATGTTATGGAATATTATTGTTCTGTGAGAAATGACCAGCAGGATGATTTCAGAGAGGCTTGGAGAGACTTGCATGAACTGATGCTAAGTGAAATGAGCAGAACCAGGAGATCAATATACACGACAACAACAAGACTATATGATGATCAGTTCTGATGTACATGGCTCTTTTCAACAATGAGATGTTCCAGTTCCAGTTATTCAGTGAAGAAAGCCATATACACCCAGGGAGAGGCCTATGGGATCTGAGGGTGGACAACAACATAGCATTTTCACGATTTCTATTGATGTTTGCTTGCATTATGTTTTCCTTCTCAGATTTTTTTTTTCTTTTAGATCCAATTTTTCTTGTACAGCAAGCTAACTGTATAAATATGTATACACATATTCGATTTGTCAAGTATTTTAACATAATTAACATGTATTAGACTTCCTGCCATCTAGGGGAGGGGGTGGGGAGGAGGGAAAAATTTGTAACAGAAAGCTTTGCAAGGGTCAATGATGAAAATTTACCTATGCATGTTTTGCACATACAAAGCTTTAATTAAAAAAAAAGAAAGAAAGAAACTAAAAGAAGCTTATGATTTAGGATGCCAATGGGAATGCTGATCAAAACATTTAGTTTAATGTTTGTATTCATTCTCAAGACCTTCAACAAAGGGAAAGGTTTACTTGGTGTTCATGTGAAACCCAAGTTTGCAGATTGACAGAAAACTATTTGATGTTTATTTGTAAAGAAATTATCCACAAAATAGCCCCAAATATTAGAAACGAAACCTTGCAAAGACAATGGATTTTACAACTTATTGTGTATAAGTGAATTGGTCAGAAAACCTGATGATTTTAGCTCAGTAGATGCTAAACAGTAGACTGTCAAAGTGCTATGTCAGTCAAGCAAGTTCTGAACCATGCAGTAATTCAGACATTGAGATTTCAAGTGAAAAAGATGCTGTGGACTATACTCCAACTCTCAGTTTAAATAATGAAAAAGGACCAAACCCAAAGGTAACAAGGCAATACAGTGAATTGATCACTGGATCTGGATTCAGGAAGAATTGAGTTCAAATCCAAACTGTTGTTGAAAATAAAGGCACTACGTTAACAATCAGACAATTTATTTAGCAAGACAGATGGGTGAAGAAACAATTTGGATCCAAGACTCTTTGTTAGCACAAGGACCCAGAACTTCATAATTTTTTGACTTTTATAGAATTTTAACATTAGTACAACAGGGGAACAGAATGTGTCAACCAAACTATGAGTAGATTGGGGCATATACTGATATCTCATTGGTGGGGGATTTTATAGAAAACATTTGAAGGACATAAATCCCAAAGATATCAGTATTTAGAGTTAAAACTTATAGTTACAAAATGAAGGACTAATACCAAAATGGAGTCACTTTGGTTCAACACTACTCACATAATTAATAGCTGTGTGACCTTTTTTGTTTGTCTTCTTTCTTGTGGTTTTTTCTTTCCTTTTGGTAAGATTTTTTTCTTGCACAACATGAGACATATGAAAATATGTTTAAAAGAATTGCACAAGCTACATAATTGTATAACTATATATGCCTATGTTGGATTCACATATATATTTTACCATGTTTAACTTATATTGGATTACTTGCCATCTATGGGAGAGGATGGAGGGAAGAAGGGGGAAAATTCGAATGCAAGGTTTTACAAGGGTCAATGTTGAAAATTATCCTTGCATATGTTTTGAAAATAAAAAGCTTCAAAAAAAATCAAAGAATTGCATATATTTAACCTTTTTCAGATTGCTTTCTTTCTTGGAGAAGGGGGAAATAAGGGAGAGAAAAATTTAGAACACAAGATTTTACAAAAATGAATATTGAAAACCATCTTTACGTGTATTCAGAAAAACAAAATACTATAGAATTTTTTTAAAATCTACCAAAGGAATTCAATATTTTTATAAATTTAATTACAAAAGTATCCTTAAAGAAATGAAGAAAATTGTAAATAACCTGGGAGAAAATTTAGCTATGGGACCCTAGGCAAGTTATACTACATTGTATTTTACTAGCTATTAGGACTTCAACTGTAAAGACACAAATTATAATTCAAATAACACTAACTTGAGCCCTCTATATGTTTAAGTTTATATAGGTAGAAGTATCAATCTGATGAGGATTACAGGAGAGCTAGGTATGTTTAACTGGTGCCCAGTCTAACATAATTTCTCAGAGGAAAGTTGAGAAATGGCTAAACACATGCCTTGAGGATAATAGCCTGGGAAGAACTAGAACTTTTGTTAGTTATGAGCTGGGCATGGTCACAGGAGCACTAGGAGTGGGAAGGATTCCACTAAACTGGAAGCTTTCGACCTGAGCACTGTGGCAGGAGAGGCTGTAAGGAGCCAGGATGGGGGACTGGGGATGATTGGGGTACTGAGCCTATAGAGCTATCGTCTAAGCATTGAGCCACAGTGGCCTATGGAACCCCTACTAAAGATCCTGAGGTTGAAATTTTCTCTGCTTTCAGGGATCAGAACAGGATGGTATTTAACAGCTTTCCATTTAAGGAAATAGGTACAAGACTGTGAAATAGGACCAAACCATTGGGGTTCATGAGTGTTGGACCCCAAAAACATACTGGGGGTATGGATCAATGTCTTGAGGTGCTCAAAAGAATCTGTAGGCTTAGATCATCTCCAAATAAAGGGACAAAAATTTTAGTATATACAGCAGGTTAAATCTATAAAGGGTTTTTTTTAAACAAGGAAAGGAGGTACAAATAGGGTTTTTCTTATGGAGTAAAGGGTTGGAATGATATCTTGGCTTTCTGATTGAATATGGTGATTTTGGAGTTATAAAGGTTTTATAAATACAAAGAATTCAGCTAACAATTCAACCAAGAGCCTCCTCCTTCTTTAATAAAGGTCCACTTAAAGAACAAAAGACCCAACTAAGATTAAAAAGTTAAGGTAATCAGTGCTCCTCCTTGCCTGTTTCTGGGAGTTTGGGCTATAAAATTCAGGCTTTCTCTGGATAGTGCCATTCCCTGCTCTCAAGGGCTTGCCCAGATCAAGGACCTGGAAGTCTTTTCTTCTCCACCTCTTCAGTATGTGGACCACTCTCTACTCCAGGATATTTACAATTTCCTCTGTTATCGTGACATTGCTTTCCCTTATCCTACTTCTCTCACTGCTCCTAAATCTTCTTTGCTGGATCTTATTTCATATCACTACTTATAAAGGTGGGTAATCCCAGGTTGTGTCCTGAATCCTTTTCTCTCTAAATACGCTTATATTTAGTGATTTTATCAGCTCCCAGGGTTGTGTCCTGGGTAGCTAGGTGTGCATCAGCAGAAAAAGCCTGAAGCACTGAAAGGATTCTAACATTTCCTGAGGCTAGTGGGGAAGGGCACTAATGATCATTTCAACCTTAAGTGAATCTTTTGTTTTTGTTTTTTTGCTGAGGCAATTGGGTCTAAGTGATTTGCCCAGGGTCACACAGCTAGGGAATGTTAAGTGTCTGAGACCAAATTTGAACTCAGGTCCTCCTGACTTCAGGGCTGGTGCTCTATCCACTGTGCCACCTACCTGCCCCAAACCTTTTGTTCTTAAGTAGGTTTTCTGTTCAAATGGACTTACAATTGCAGTCCTACCCCAGGTGGGGGTCTCTACAAACCCCTAGCCATTACTTATCCAATCAGATTTCAACTCCCAGCCCCCATTCCCAAGGTTATATTTCCTTTATAAAAGATCTGTTCCTAGTGTAGATATTTGCTAACTCCTTTTCAGGTCTAGTTTTGATGTAAATTGTGACTTTTGGGGAAGGGTGGAGAGATCCTGAAGTGAAACCCCTCCAGGCCTCTGGGAAGGGCCCCACCCACCTAATTTTAGGGAAACTTCAAGTTCTCTACCTATTCAATCAGAAATCTTGGCCTAGGGCATAATCACTGCCCTCTGTAAGAAACTAGCCCTTATTCTCCCCAGACTGATGATTCTGAACCCCATCTTCACTAATTCCTACATCAGGAAAAGTCCACAGAGTCACTGCTCAGTGTAAATCCATTCTTGCTAATTCCTTACTTTTGCTACTTACCTTTTGGAACTGGCCCACCCTGAGAGTTGTTTTAATATTGTAATAAACCCATTTTTGCCACAAACCTTTTGCCTCATTCATTGGGGTTTGTGAATTTTTTCCACAAGCCTGCAACTGGCCAAGGGGAGGAATTCTCAACCCTCATTTCTCATACCTCAACAGTTTGCTATAGCATCTTCCCTTTAATGACTTCTTCCTCTGGTTAATGTGAGCTAGTCTACCATGGAGGAGGGGAGGGGGGTATCTCAAGCTGTTCTTCTCTTTGTTATATCTAACTCTTTTAGGACGCTAAATCCCTTTTAGTGTCAGTCCATCAGTAATTTTCTTTCCCTACTAACTCCCTTTGGAGGATGATGTGTTAAACTTCTCTATGAATTTAGCCTGTCAGTCAGTAGCATACTCCCACTTCTTGTTGTCTTCCCTTTAATGGCTTCTTTTTCCTGATTGTGAGGTCCAGTAGGGAACTTGTCTTTCCTCTTGGTAATTGTTAAAAACCCCTTTCCTTGCTAACTCCCATGTGTTATTCTCATAATAAATAGTAAAATCTTAGCAATCTGTGATGGATGTCTTGTCATGCTTGCTCCAGGTAGCAGACTAAATTTTTTACAATTACACTCTCCCAAATCTATTGCTCTCCCCAAACTACTCTTGCTGTCAATTGTATCACTTGGCCAGGGCTTTAATTCTCTTCTCCATGAAAATAGTTCACAGTTCTATATATGTGATTCTCACATCTGCGTCTCTCTCACTATTTGTCCATCTCAGTCTCTCTCTATATGCCTATCCCCTATCAAGAGGCTACCTTTCCCTTCTGGGGAAATGGCTCCTAAGAGACACAAAAGAGCTTCCTTGTGGACTCCAAGAGCAGATGGTGGCCCCACCCCTTCTGCAATGTGGATTCTAGGGTACTGGGCAGGTTTTGGGGAATTCTCACGCCCAGAAGGTGGGAACTCTCAGCCACCCCCAAATGTTGTTAGAGACAGAGTCCCCCTGGACCTATATATAAAGAGCTTCTTTGTGTTGAGGACCAATTAGACTCAAGAGCCCTGCAGTGGACAGATTTAACCAAGAAACAGTTAAAGGCATCAGGAGCCCAGAAGACATTTGTCCAAGTCAGAGTATGTTTTCTGTGTTTGTGTGATTCTGTATTATTAGGTATATTTAGAGCATGAAGGAGTTCTTTACCTGGTGTCTGTGAACTTGTATTTTTTTAAATATTTCAATAACTACTTTCAATATAATTTAGTTTCCTTTATTATCCTATATATTTTATACCTCTAAAAACATGATTCTGAGAATGGGCTCAGAGGTTTCATCAGACTGCCTAAGAGAACTAGGATGTAAAAAAGATTATGGATCTGAATTAGGTCTGAGTACAGCTTTTTGTGCCAGAATTGTAATAAGTATATGAATTGAGATAGTCTGACTCTACCTATACCTGAATTGCAATGTTTGTATATCTAGAGAATATGAATTGTACATTTGTGTAATAAAGCAATATGGGGAACTGAGGGAAGGGTTGCAGTGCCTGGATAATATGTTTCAGTGCCAATACAAACTTCATAACAGGGATTTTTTGATCAGGTAGAGACTTCGGTAGATGGATTCTCCAATCCCTTCCAACAAGATTAAGGACCTAATCTCCCTTCCCAGAGAGCAGTTGGTGTGGCCACCCCAGGGGTAAAGCAAGAATGTGGGGATCTCTCCTGAGGAGCTAGACATCAAGTTTATGTTTTCTCCTACAGAGACTTCAAAATGAAGATAATCTTGCTGCTAGCTGTACTAATGGCCTGTGGTAAGAAATAACCACAAAAATGACCTCTTCCCATGAATCAATCCCAGGAGGGACAACTTCTGGGTTGTATAAAAAGCTCTCCCCAGCATCTTTTGGGCTCCCTAGTTCTCTCCAATCTTCGAACCTTGCCAATCCCAATTAATTCTTCATTGTCTCTTCTTAGAAGCTGAAAGAAAAATAGGGCAAGATTCTCCCCTCAGATGATGGGTGGGAAGGGACAGACTAAAGCAATGTGGAAAGGGGGTCACAGCTTCCTGGGGAACACTGATCTCTCTTGCAGGCTTATCTGAGGTACAAGGGGACTTGCTACAATTCCAAAACATGATTGGGAAGCTCACGGGAAAGAATGCGTTGACTGACTATGGCTTCTATGGCTGCCACTGTGGCTTGGGAGGCAAAGGAACCCCCAAGGATGCTACTGACAGGTAAGCTGCTGTTCCCCAGCCCTACCAGGATGGTTACCTTAGCTTCTTTGGGAATCACTATGATGAGATCCTAAATGATAAGTGTGGTTAGCACAGAGAAACTGAAAAACTGATAAAAAAAAAAAAAATTATTCCCTGGGAGCAGGCAAGAAGAAAACTCCGACAATGGAGATCAGTTTAGTTCTGTGGCTCCACCCTCTGGAAGTTATCCTGTTGGAAATCCAAATTATGTCTGGTCCTTGAAACTAAATTTCCCCTATAAAACAATTTATGGCCCATGGAGTCACTACTGCCAGTGTCAATCTGCCACTGGCACTCTGCCAGTGTCTTTTCCTTTACCTCTCCCCCATGACGCATGGTATCTCTCCTAACTCCATTATGCTTCTCAACCCCACTTCTCCTTATAGCTAACTCTTAATGGCATGAAATCCCTTTCAGAATTTAGCCTGCCAACTAAGGGCATACCCCAACCTCACTAACTGTTCCCTCTCTATTGGATAATTGTGAGGTGTACTAAGGAACTCATCTCTTATATGTTCTCCCCACTCTATTTTATATTTACAATTCCTGGTGTCTATTGAATCCCATCATTTTGCCTGTAACCTCTTCCCTCAAATGAACCTACCTTTTGCCAAAGGGAATGGCCATTGTATATTCTTCACATGACCAGACCCCAACCACCATTATCTAGTGTCTACACTAACCACATCAGCTAGAAGGAGCACTGACAGGAGATGCAAGTTAATGGAGAGGGTACAAGGCAAGGGCACCTAAGAGAAGCATTTCAACAGCAAAACTATGAGAGCATCCTTCTCCAGCATTCCTTGAAGTCTTTCTATACATGTCTGTGCAATCCTCCAGAAGGAAAACAGAGAAGCCTGAGACCAGAGAAGTTTTCAGAATCAGAGACTCTCCATTAAACACAAGATTTGGAACTGAAAAGAACCTTAGAGAACATGTGGTCCAACCCCCTGATTTACAGATGAGAAGAACATGATCCTAAACTAAGACGTTTTGACTCCCAGACCAGGGATCCTTCCACCACAGCAGGCTGCCTCCTTGTATGGCCTCTCTGAGTGGACAGAAGGAGAGCACTCAGTGGGTTCCTCCCTTTAGGTGCTGTTCCACCCATGATTGCTGCTATTTAAAGCTGAAGAATAAAGGCTGCAAACCCAAAACACAGTCCTACAATTACAAGTACCAGGCTGGGTCCATCATCTGTGGTGAGATAATACATTACAATGAGGCACCACTGAGCACTCCAGATGTGCAGAAACCTCCAATGGTGTATGGAAGGGCAGTGCTCCTAGACTCCCTAGAAATTAGGGCTGCACTCACTCCTCAGACTAAGGGCTTCCTCTGGGGAAGGGGCTGTCTCCATCAAGACATCCAATAAAGGGATTCAGCTTGGCAGGGGAGGGGGAGAGGTATAAATAGAAAATTACCACCCCTCCCAGCACTTCATTTCTCTGAACTTACAGGGTCTGGGACCACTTGTCAGAAGGAAATCTGTGCCTGTGATAAAGCTGCTGCCTACTGTATGAAGAACAACCTGAGGAGTTATAAAGTGCAATATCGCAACTTCCCCAATATTCTGTGTAAAGGGAATAAACCCCAATGCTGAAGCTTCTTTTTCTCTTCCTCAACAAGAATTTTCAAGGAGCTTCCTAGACCCCCTACTATTTAAGGGGGTCCACCCACTTTTCTAAAAATTTCTTTAGCAAATTAAAAGAGGGAAATAATGAAGTATTGAGAGGTAGATCTGTTCAAGTGGCCTGAATAATTACATTTCTATCCCAGGGGGAGATCTCTAGAAATCCCATCTTTACTTATCCAATCAGAAAGTCAAGTTATGATTTCAAACTTCTGAGATTAAACTTCCCTTATAAAAGATCTGTTCATGAGGCTCATAACTCTTTTTCAGGACTCTCTCTGACCTCATAGTGTCTTCCCTTTAATATCTTTTTTCCTCCTGATTGTGAGTTCTACTAAAGAATTGTCTTTTCCCTTAATTGTTTAAAAAAACCTTTTCCTTGTTAACTTCTGTATTCACATAATAAAAGAACAAAACATTTGTAAGCTGTGATGTGTGGTGCACTGAATCTATATTATACTATTTCTATAATATTCTTTTATAATTATGCTCTCCCAAATCTATCACTCTCCTGAATGGATTTCATATTACCACTCCTGGTATTTTATCACTTCAAAGAGTTTTGAAGACTTAACATTAGGGAGAGGGATTCATGAAAATACTGCATTTGGCCAGAGATGGTTACTCTGTGGGTGTAAGTGACTCTTCCCTTCTCTACCTATTGAGTTTCCCACTTTGACTAAAGCAATTATCCTCACATTTGTGGGGACCAAAGTTTGAGGAATCAGAGAGAAGGATGAGGAGTAATGCTATCATCGTTAGCACAGGGAAAGTGTTCCCTAGAGGGAGAGAGAAGGAAACTGCTTCTGGAGAGAAAATTGTTAAGGACCATGCCTAAGTGTGAAAGGGCAAGTCAATTCTCTGAAAGCCCCCACAGCTGTGAATCATAACACATTTGAAGGAATTGCTTTTACTGACTTAGATGTTGCTTGTGAATTAGGAATGAAATAAATCAGAGGCAAGAGGGAAGAGGAGAGAGGTCAGAGAATGCAATTGCCTCTCAGTCTCCTTGTATCATTATCCTCTCACATGAAGGGATCTATTCTGCTTGTCAGCAGCCACTAGCAGGTTGCTCCTGTAACAATAAATTTCACCTCTTTTCATCTACCTGTCAGAGGGCACAGGGTTCCTCCTAAACAGAAGTTTGAGGCCCTCTACACATTCACAGGAGTATCCTGGGGTATCTGGTGGAAAAGCAAGAAATGACCTGATATAATCCTAGAGTTATGAATCCACCTGGGGAGACAGAGTTTTATTGCCATTGGAGTAGTGAGTGTGACTTAGTAGGGTCCCTTCCAGGAGATTAGATGTCTAGTGTTCTCCTTTCTGGATTTTCCAGGATTTCAAATATACTCAATATCCTGGTTGTACAGAAGCAAAATTTACCTTTTTCTCTTCAAAAGGTTTTGGGAAGTGTAGTTCTGCATATTCTGTTAGGCATTTTTGACTGCTCCTAGTTGGGTTACAAATTTGAGTGACTCAGTGCTGTTTTGAGTTTATAAGAATATCAGATGTTAGGAAAGCTCTCCCATACAGGAGCTTAAATGGGTTAAGCTTAATGCTTTTGGGGAGGGAAGGTGACCCCAAAAGTATAGTGGGGTTATGGACTGGTGTCTGAGTCTCAAAATAATTTGTAAGCTTACACCTCCAAAACAAGAGGCTAACAATGGGCTAATTCCATAAAGGTTTTTTAGCAAGAAAAGGGAGTTTTTAGAAAGGAAAAATAGCATGGGGGGGGGTTGAGGGAGGGCAGCAGTTGGCATCAGATCTTGACTTTCTGATTGGATACTGTAACTGGAGTTAAAATGGATTTGTTAATGTAAAGAATTCAGCTAAGAATTTAACCAGAAGCCTTCTCCTGGGGTGGGACTGTAATGGTTGGTTGGTTGTTGTCCTTCATTCTTGAAGAGGACCGAAATGGCATCACTCTGTTAACAGTCAAGTTATGATGTGTCTGACTGTGGCTGATCAGAGCAATGCAAGCTCAGAATGTTCTGCCACAGGTCAGACATAAATAGTCCCTCTGAACATTTTGGATGGCTTCTCTAACTTTCTGCATCTCTCATTTCTTCTGAGCTAATTAAATTCTGCTTTGCTTATAGAGCACCGCACTTTCTCTGATAATGGTTTGCCATGCTGTATGGTCCTGTGCCAGGTGCCAGTGTCTCCCATGTCAGATAATTCTAAAGTTCTTTTTAAAAATTTTTTTATTAAAAAGACAGAATAGGAAAAAAGAAAAAACAGAAAAGAAATACAAAATGAAACAGAATAGAACATTGTCATATGCCCAGCAGAACATCAGGGAAGATTCAAAATATGTAACAATAAATTGCCAGTTCAAGAAAGGATATATGACAGAAAAAATTATTTTCATGACTGTCCATCTTTTTTTTTACTTCCTTGTAGGAGTTTTGTTCTCTGCTATGCATTTTTTTTTTACTTTTTTCTTTTCTTTACTTTTCATCTCCCTCCTTCTCCAAAAGCAGGCTATAGTTAAGCAAGAATATAGTTAGGTATACATATATAGAATTTAAATTCAAAATAGATTTTCATAACTACAAGTTCTCTTCCCCCACCCAATGCCTATGCCTATTCTTCCTCTGTACCTCATTTGTATAACATGATTACTATTTTTACCCTAACTTTGCCCCAATCTTTCATTTGTACTGCTCTATTGCTGATGTCAATCTTTAATAGATGATATACATTTCCATATTTAAAAAAAAAACAATTTGTTCTTGAAGTCGATCTTTGATATTGGCTCTTATATATTAAATTTTCTACTGAGTTCAGGTTTGGTTGAAAGAAAGTCCTGAAAATCTGCAAGTTTGTTGAATTTGCTGGATAAATTTAATATTTTTGGCCACAGGCCTAGTTCTTTTGATTGTTGATAGATATGATTCCAGGACCTGCAGTCTTTTATTGTGACTGCTGATAAGTCCTCTACAATTCCAGTTGTAGCTCCAACATATTTGAATTTTTCCTTGTTTCTTGAAAAATTTTCTTTTTGATCTGGGGATTTCAAAAATTGGCTATAATATTTCTATGTGTTTTCCACAAAGGATCTCTTTGAAGTGATGGATTTTTTTTCTATTTCTACTGTCCCCTTATAATTCTATCACTCCATGACATTTTCCTGGATTATTTCTTGCATTATTGCATCAAGGTTCTTTTTTTGGTCACAGCTTTCAGGTAGTCCAATTATTCTTATATTTTCTTTTCTTGATCTGTTCTCCAGATCTATTATTTTTCTTAAATTTCACATTCAGTTCTGTTTTGTTATTTCTTGATCTCTTGTAACTTTACTAACTTCCCCTTGCCCAATCCTAATTTTCAAAGACTTATTTTCTTCTTTAAGACTCTATCTACCGGGGCAGCTAGTTGGTATAGTGGATAGAGCAGCAGCCCTGAAGTCAAGATTATATAATGATCAGTTCTGATGGAAATGGTTCTCATTAACATTGAGATGATTCAGATCAATTCCAATGGTCTTCTGATGAAGAAAGCCATCTGCACCCAGAGAGAGGACAATGGGAACTGAATGTGGACCACAATATAGTATTTTCACTCTTTTTGTTATGGTTTGCTTGCATTTTGTTTTCTTTCTCTTTTTTTTTCCTTTTTGATCTGATTTTTCTTGTGCAGCATAATATTTGTGGAAATATGTATAGAGGAATTGCATGTTTAGCATAAATTGGATCACTTGCCAACTGGGGAAGGGGGGAAGGGGAAGGGAGGGAAAAAATTAGAACACAGGGTTTTGTAGGGGTGAACATTGAAAATTATTCATGTATATATTTTGAAAATAAAAAGATTTAATTAAAAAAAACTTGCCTGTTTCTATCAGGATCTCCAAAAGGCATCTCAAACTCAAACATATACAACACATTTCTCCCCTCTGATTTTCCTAATTTCCTCTGAGCATATGAATACCTTTCTAGTCCCCAGGCTCTCATTCCTAGCATTATTTTGGCCTCTTCACAATGCTTAATTCCACATATCCCATGTAAACAAAATCATTCTACCTCTACAACATTTTCCCTATGTCGTCCCTATCTCTCTCATAGCCACCATTCTAAATGAGACCATCATTTCTCTCCTGGACTACTGAATTCACCTCCTAATCATCTCCTCTCATATCTCTCATATTCTCTAATTTGTTCTCCATGAAATTACCATAGTGATGCTCCTAAAGTATAGCTCTAACCATATTACTTCCCTACTCGATAAATTCTAATGATTCCCTAGTAAGTTAAATATGAAAGCTCTTTATCTCATCCTTTTTTTAACCTCTGTTTTCTGCCTTTTCTTCCAGTCTCTTTCTTTCCTCCTTTCTTCTTCCCCACCCAATCATAACCAACACATCTCATATAGGGTTCTGTACAGAGCAGCCACTTTGCTGGGGTGCTGAATGAGTGGTTGAGTCTTTTCTATGAGTAAGCAGTCTGGCAAATGTTTACAGAGTTGTCAAAAGCCACAGTTCAAAGTCTGAGGGAGGATGGAGAATATGAATTGGAAAACTGAGTATGTCCTCTAACTATCCTTGAGACAAAGTCCCTGAATCTAACCCAAATGACTGTCAAAAGTCAGCTTGTCACTTAGAATTCAATCAGAAGAGACTGTCTTCCCCATCTAGGGGTATACCTCTTAGGAAACCCAAAGGAGCTCCTTCTGGACTTCTAGAGCAGACTTTGGCCCCACCCCTTCTTCCTGCAACGTGGACTCTTGGTGTTGGGCAGGTTTCTGGGAATTTTTTACCCTAAGAGGTGTTACTGGAAACAGAGTCCTCCTGGATCTATATATGGAGCTTCTCTCCCTTGAGGACCAATTAGACTCAAGACCCCTGCAGTGGACAGATTTAACCAAGAAACAACTAACAGCATCTGGAATCCAAAAGATCAGAAGACGTTTGTCCAAGTCAGAGAGTACGTGTCTGTGTTTGTGTGATTCTATATTATTAGGTTTATTTAGCACATGAAGGAGTTCTTTACCTGGTATCTATGAACTTGTATTTTTTAAATATTTCAATAACTACTTTGAATGTAATTTCCTTTCCTTTTTAATCTTATATATTTTTATGTTGTGCATCCAAAAATATGACTCTGAGAATGGATTAATAGAATGCTAAAGAGGATTGGGATGTAAACAAGGTTAAGAATTCCTTGTTTAGAAGGTCTGAGAGCAGTTTTCTGTACCAGTAATGTTCTTTATGTATCAATTTGTCTCTGAATTTCTGTGGCCCTGAGTATTGTAATAAGAGTGTGAATTGAGGTGGTCTGTTTGTATTGAATTACAATGTTTGTAAATCTAGAAAAAATGAATTGCATTTTTGCCTACAATGTTTGTAAACCTAGAGAATATGAATTGTGCTTTTGTGTAACAATACAGTATTGGGGGCTGAGGGAAGGGTTGCAGTGCCTGGATAATGTTTCAGTGGCAATACAAACTTCATATAGGGATTTTTTGATCAGGTAGAGACTTCGGTAGATGGTTTCTCCAATCCCTTCCAATAAGATTAAGGACCTAATCTCTCCTCCCAGAGGGCAGTTGGTGTGGCCACCCCAGGGGTAAAGCAGGAATGTGGGGATCTCACCTGAGGAGCTAGACATAAGATTCATATTTTCTCCTACAGAGACTTCAAAATGAAGATAATCTTGCTGCTAGCTATACTAATGGCCTGTGGTAAGAAGTGACCACAAAATTGATTTCTTCCCATGAATTAGCCCCAGAAAGAACAACTTCTGGGTTGTATTAAAAAGCTACTCTCCCTAGCATCTTTTGGGCTCCCTAGTTCTCTCCAATCCTTGAACCTTGCCAATCCCAATTAATTCTTCACTGTCTCTTAGAAGCTGGAAGGAAAATAGGGCAAGATTCTCCCCTTAGATGAAGGGTGGGAAGGGACAGACTAAAGCAATGGTGGAAAGTGAAGACAGAAGGGTGGTCACGTCTTACTGGGGACCACTGATCTCTCTTGCAGGCTTATCTGGGGTGCAAGGGAACTTGCTACAATTTCAAAACATGATTGGGAAGCTCACGGGAAAAAATGCATTGGTTAACTATGGCTTCTATGGCTGCCACTGTGGCTTGGGAGGCAAAGGAACCCCCAAGGATGCTACTGACAGGTAAGCTGCTGTTCCCCAGCCTGCCAGAGTAGTGAACTTAGTTAACTTCCTGGGAATCACTAGAAGGAGCATTGACAGGAGCTTCAAGTTAATGGAGAGGGTACAAGGCAAGGGCACCTAAGAGAAGCATTTCAACAGCAGAGCATCCTTCTCCAGCATTCCTTTCCTGGAGGACTGTGCAATCCTCCAGAAGGGAAATAGAGAAGCCTGAGACCAGAGAAGTTTTCAGAATCAGAGACT
Source organism: Myrmecobius fasciatus (assembly GCA_023553655.1). NCBI lineage: Eukaryota > Metazoa > Chordata > Mammalia > Dasyuromorphia > Myrmecobiidae > Myrmecobius > Myrmecobius fasciatus. The sequence goes on along the minus strand of JAJPUD010001186.1, from coordinate 279,500 downwards.
CTCCATTAAATACAAGGTTTGGATCACCTTAGAGAACATGTGGTCCAGCCCCCTGATTTACAGATGAGAAGAACATGATCCTAAACTAAGACGTTTTGACTCCCAGACCAGGGATCCTTCCACCACAGCAGGCTGCCTCCTTGCATGGCCTCTCTGAGTGGACAGAAGAACACTCAGTGGGTTCCTCCCTTTAGGTGCTGTTCCACCCATGATTGCTGCTATTTAAAGCTGAAGAACAAAGGCTGCAAACCCAAAACACAGGCCTACAATTACAAGTACCAGGCTGGGTCCATCATCTGTGGTGAGATAACACATTACAATGAGGCACCACTGAGCACTCCAGATGTGCAGAAACCTCCAATGGTGTATGGAAGGGCAGTGCTCCTAGACTCCCTAGAAATTAGGGCTGCACTCACTCCTCAAACTAAGGGCTTCCTCTGGGGAAGGGGCTGTCTCCATCAAGACATCCAATAAAGGGATTCAGCTTGGCAGGAGAGGGGGAGAGGTATAAATAGAAAATTACCACCCCTCCCAGAACTTCATTTCTCTGAACTTACAGGGTCTGGGACCACTTGTCAGAAGGAAATCTGTGCCTGTGATAAAGCTGCTGCCTACTGTATGAAGAACAACCTGAGGAGTTATAAAGTGAAATATCGCTACTTCCCCAATTTTCTGTGCAAAGGGAATAAACCTCGATGCTGAAGCTTCTTTTCTCTTTTCTCAATAAGAATTGACAAGGACCCTCAGAACTCCAATTCCAGAGCCATCACTCCCCCCCCCAATAATTCTTTTCTGAATAGTATTGCTTTGTCATCAAGATTCAGATTAATTGATGCAGTCAATCAACAAACCTTTATTAATTGCTTACTCTGAGCTGGGCATTCTAATATAAATTACCAACATCAATTCCAGAGGCCTGAGGGCCTATAGTCTGCTGCTGCTAGGACTTTTGGTTTGGTTTCTTTCACTGTTCCTCATTGTTATGAAGAGGGGAGTGGTTATTAGGAAGTGACAGTGATATGAGGGAAAAATATCAATAAAAAATTGTGCCTGTTTTTTTGTTTGTTTTATCAAGCAGGATGGGGGAGAAGGACGAAAGGAAAGCAGGGGAAAATATGTGGTTCTACCCTCTCCTACCTGCAGACCCAGCTCCTCTGACTTGTCACTATTCCTCTGAAAGGCTCAGAAACACAGAATCCCAGAGTTAAAAGTGGGTTCTGCTACTAGAAGCTCTCTAGTGTAAGTATTCAGGAGAACAAGCTTGTATCTCAAAGCTACTTCTGCATTACCCGAAGTAGATATATAATTAGTGCTTGCTAAATTGCTGAATCTAGTAACCCAATTGCTGAGTAGAGAGGTTTGGGAACAGGCAGAGACCTTTCCCTGCCCCCCTCCCCTTGCTTCCAGCTGGGCTGACTTACCTTCTCTGTGAATGAATGGTCTCCAGGACCCCTGTTATCACAAGCACCTTAATCTCCACATATCTCTAAACTACCTACTTCAAAGGGAAAGAACATATGTGGTCATGTCAACCAGAACTGAACACCTTTTAAATGGCCATGTCTTTTCAGCCAAATATTTATGTAGTGTATTCCAGATACAGTGATATCATTGATGACTGAAAGTACAACATCAATCCTATCTAGAACTTAAAGTGAGGGAAAATGGCCAGGGATCAAATAATTAGCAGGCATCAAAGACAATATTTGAATCCAGATTTTCCTGGACTTGAGGTCTAGAGCTCTATCTGCTATGATAAAATATTACAAAATTCTAAATATAGTAGTAGAAGATTATCTATACCCAAGCCTACTTCTATTTCTTCCTCTTCTCCGCATATTTTGTTCAGTTTAATAAACATTTATTAAGCAGCTACTCTATGCCATGTATTATGCTTGGCACTATGCATATAAAAAAGAAAAAAAATTATTACACTCGAGGAGCTAACAATCCAACGATGGGCAACAACACACCAAACACAAATTATGCCAGTGATAGAGTGGGAAAAGATCACAAATACATAACATTTAGTCTGCTCTAAAGAGCCTGTGTAGTTCAAGGCAGTGATAAGAACTCTGGCTCTGGAGTCCAAGGGTTTGAATTCAAATCTCTGGGTGGGTGAAGATAAATCACTTGTTCTCTCTGAACTACAGGCTTCTCACCTGCCAAAGAGAGAGTGCTGGGCTGGATAACCTCTAAGTTCCCTCCAGCTCTCATTTGTGATCCTTCATCTTACAAATCAGGAAACTCAGGAATAAGGAGTGACAATTACTTAACTAAGATTTCACAGGCAATAGCTGTGTGGACAGTGGAGAGAACAGTGCACTTGGAATCAGGGAGACCTGAGTACCAGTCTGACCTCAGACATTTTACTATTTGTGCAACTCTGGACACATCATGTAATTTATTTTTACCTCACTTTCCACATCTGTAAAATAAGGATAATGATAACATTTCTCTCCCAGTGAGTAGTAGTAGTAGTAGTAGTAGTAGTACTAGTAGTAGCAGCAGTAGCAGCAATAGTAATAGTAACAGTAGCAGCAATAACAGCAGTAGTGATAAGCAGTAGCAGTAATAGGAGTAGCAGTAGTAGCAGCAGTAGCAATAATAGTAGTAGGAGCAGGAGCAGCAGGCAGCAGTAGTAGAAGCAATAACAGCAATAGCAGTAGTAGCAACAGCAATAGTAATAAAAGTAGCAGTAGCAATAGTAGTAATAGCAATAGCAACAGTAGCAGTAGAAGCAGCAGCAATAGTAATAGTAGCAATAGCAGCAGTAGCTGCAGAAGCAATGATAAGTAGTAGCAATAGTGTAGTAGCAAAAGCAGCAGCAGCAGTAGCAGTGGCAATAATAGTAGTAGCAGCAGTAACAGCAATAGCAAGAGTAGGAGTAGCAGCAGTAGTGATAAGCAGTAGCAGTAATAGTAGTAGCAGCAGCATTAACAGCAATGGCAATAATTATAGTGCTGGTGGTGGTGCTGGAAGTAACAGTAATAGCAGTGGTGGTACAAATAGTAATAGTAGTATGGTAGTAGTAGTATAGTAGCAGTGACAGTGGTGGTAGTGGTGGTAGCGGTAGTGGCAGCAATAATAGAAGTAGTAGAAGCAGTAGGAGAAAGAAATAGTGAGCAGTGGTAGTGGTGGTGATAGTAGTCATAGTAGGGACAGTAGGAGAAGGAAAGGAAGAGAAAAGAAGGTAGTAATGATGGTGGTGGCAGCAGAGGTGTAATAGCAGCAGCAGTAGTAGTAGCAGCAGCAAAGTAGTTGCAAAAATGAGATTTAAACTTTAATTTTAATTTAATATCTCTGACTCCAAATTCTGGGCTTTTGATGCCTCTCATCATCTGGTGTTAATTTGCTGCCAACATACATATACCCAATGTGTTTCTAATAATCACCTTTTAAGGTATTATTTGAGTTCTGTTTCAAAGGATGGTTCCTCTACCTATATATCAGAGAGGGATTCAACAGGTAATGAGAAGGAAGGATATTGTAGGCAGAGAGAATGACATGAGTAAAGGAGTGGGGATGGAAAAGTACAAGACTTTTCAAAGGATAGTGAGATATCCAGTGTCCCTGGAGTCTAGAAGAGATTCACAAGAGATAAGACTAACAAAGTAAGATGATGGTAGATTGGGAAGGATCTTGACTGCCTGGGATGAACATCTGAACTGAGAAAACCTAGAGATTTTATTTAACAGAAAATCAACATGAGCAAATCAAGGAATGAGGAAGCAAACTCTGGCATCAGGTATAGGAGAAATAAGAGGCCAGTCATCTTGATTTTTTTGTCCTGTCACCAGACTGATGACTCTGGAAGAGAGAGTGAGGCTGGTGACTGTGTAACTCTGTCTCACCTCAATCCAGTTCATGCACAAGTCAAGATATGTGATATAATGTGACTGGACCTCTTCAAAAAGGAGGGATGAACATCAATCACCTTTTGTGACAGGTAATACATTGGGTTGTACAATTCCGATTTATCTTGTAAGTGAAACTTCCCATACAGATGAGGTGGTGGACTTAAGAAGGGTGGACACTGCACATGGATTGGAGGAAAGGGCAGGCTCTCTTGTGAAATACTTTCTGAATACCAAATTAAGGCTGATGAAGGCTATATTACCTATTATATCTATATCAATATTATATATTCTACTCCATCCCAATTCTACAAACTAGCTGTGTGACAATGTGCAAGTCACTCACCTTCTTAAGTTATAAAATGGGTACATTGGATTAGATCAGTGATGTCAAACATGACCACAAAGGGGTTCCCACAATAGGGTGTTGACACAGAAAACCACCAATTAACATTAGTTTTGCTGTATTTGTTTTATAAAACATTTCTCAATTATATTTAAATCAATATGGATCTTTCAGTTATTATCTAGTTCCAAGTCAACAATTTTATCATTCTACTTGGATAATATTCAAGTTTGTCCCCAAAGGGCTGTACAATTAGTGGGGCCATAACTAGGAATGTTTTCATCAAAGCAAAAACAGTTGAAAAAGAAAGGAAGAGAGAAGAGAGAGAAGGGAGTGTGTGTATGTGTCTGTCTGTCTGTCTTTTGGTAGGGAGAGGTCAGGAAGAAAGTCAGTGGATGGCATCAGAAAATGGCTTTTCCACAGGACCTTATCAGCAATGGAACTGATGAGAAATATAATTGTCTAACGGGAAAGGGGACCTGAATGATGATGAGAGGCAAAAGCTATACTGGGCAAGGAGAGCACGGAGACTTTAGACCAACACAGAAAGTAAAGGGCACAGCCTCAATGGCCAGCCAATTCCAAGTGCAGAGTGCTAGGATTATGACTAAATATAAACATGAAGCAAACTCTGGTTTGGCTTGATGACCCATCTCAAGTAATCCGATATGCCCCCGCTGAATGGTGCTGTTTCCCTCTCTGTCATCATTACTGGGACCTGATCTATTTATCCCCTCTCCACATCTCTCCCTCCCTTGCCTCATCACTACCCAGAGAATTAACACCACTTATCCTTAACAATATCCATCTTTCTTTGAAGAGATGGGGGGGGGGACGACAAGATTTTAATTTGTGATCTATGCTTTTATAATGGTTTTTGTCTCTAGAGAAATATGAGCCGATTTTTAGTTCAAAAAAGTAGTTCCTATGAAAGAATGGACCATGAGATGGAAGACAAAATGGATAGTAGTCCTAGTTGTAACCTGCAAGTATATATTGATGCTTTCCTCCTTTCTCCCTTTTTCTTCTCCTTTCCCCTATTTCTCTTCCTCTGCCAATTCTGGTTCTGTTACCTGACTGAGGCTTGCAAGATCCTTACTAGATAGTGGATCTAACCTTCCTTCTATACTCAAATTGCTGTGGTAGGGCACTCCAAAGCAAGTATTGCTCAAGTATTGGAAACTAACAGTACAGTAAACAGGTACAAAGTTCAGCTCTGCCCCATTTAGGATGTATCTTGGAATTTTCTTGGTCTTCCATTTCTCTGCCCAAACAAGTGAATCTAACTAACTCTTCCAGGTTCATTTCCTTCTGACTATCCAAGACACCTGAATTTTCCTTTAAGCTCTCTCCAACTTCTTTCCTAAATCAGTTGGATTTGACAACCATTTATTAAGCACCAACAACATATGATGTTACAAAATTTCCTAATAACAAGAGAAAGGAACAAACATTTGTCAAAATCTCTTAGTTCTGTGATAAGTGCTTTAGAAATATGAACTCAATTGGCTCCAGTTTTTAAGAATTCAAGCCATTTCCCAATAATAAATGGTCAAAGGGCATGAACAATTTTCAGATGAAGAAATTATGTGAAAAAATGCTCTAAATCACTATTGATCAGAGAAATACAAATTAAGACTACTCTGAGATACCACTACACACCTCTTAGATTGGCTAAGGTGACAGGAAAAGATGATGAATGTTGGAGGCCACATGGGAAAACTGGAACACTAATAGATTGTTGGTGGAGTTGTGAACTGATTCAACTATTCTGGAGAGCAATTTGGAACTATGTCCAAAGGAAGGGTGATCAAACTGTGAATACCCTTTGATCCAGTAGAGTTTCTACTGAGCTTATGTCCCTAAGAGATCATAAAGTAGGGAAATGGACCTATGTATGCAAAAATGTTCATGGCAGTTCTATTTGTAGTAACAAGAAACTGGGAACTGACTGGATGCCCATCAGTTGGAGAATGGTTGAATAAGATATGGCATATGAATGTTATGGAATATTATTGTTCTATAAGAAATGATCAGCAGGATGAGTTCAGAGAGACCTGGAGAGACTTACATGAACTGATGCTAAGAGAAGTAAGCAAAACCAGGAGATCATTGTACATGGCAACAAGATTATGTGATGATCAACCCTGATGGGCATGGCTCTTTTTAACAGTTAGGTGATTCTATAAGTTTCAATGATCTTGTGATGAAGAGAGCTATCTGCACCCAGACAGTAGATTGTAGAGATTGAGTGTGGATCACAACATAGTATTTTATTTTATTTTTTTTGCTTTTTTGTTGAGGCAATTGGGGTTAAGTGACTTGCTCAGGGTCACACAGCTAGGGAATATTAAGTGTCTGAGACCACATTTGAACTCAGGTCCTCCTGACTTCAGGGCTGATCTATCCACTGTGCCACCTCACAACATAGTATTTTCATCTTTTTTTTATTGTTTGCTTGCTTTTTGTTTTCTTACTCATTTTTCCTCTTTTTGATCAAATTTTTCTTGTGCACCATGATAATTGTGTAAATATATATAGAATTGCACGTGTTTAAAATATTGGATTATTTGCTATCTAGGAGAGGGGGTGAGGGAAGGGAAGGAAAAAAATCTGAACACAAAGTTTTATAGAGGTGAATGTTGAAAATTATCTTTGCATATATTTTGAAAATAAATAGCTTTAATCAAAAAAAGAATAATCCCAAATGAAAAACATAGAAGTAATCTTATTAAAGATAAAAAAATAGAAATAGGATCTCATTTGATCCTCATAGGAATCCTGTGATGATCCCCACCTTACTGTTGAATAAACTGAAACAGACAGAGGTTAACCCACAAAGCCTAGAAAAGTCTGAGGCCACATTTGGAGTTAGGTTTTCCTGACTTCAGACCTAATGATTTATCCAGCATTTAAATGCCTTCAAAGCATTTTTCAACTACATCTTTTTGTTTTCTTTTCTTTTTTTAAAGACTAGATCCCTACCTCATCTAGGCTAGAATCTGTTCCCATTTTAATAGACACAAAGACTTCTAACCTCCATTTTTTTCTAGAAAGAATAACTTTAGTTTTTTTTAATATGTACAATTATCTTAAATATATTTTCACAAGTAGTCATGTTGTAAAAGAAGTCTCAGAACAACAGGGGAAAAACCACAAAATAAAACAAAAAGTGAAAATAGTATGCTTTGATCTACATTCAGACTATAGTTTCTTCTCACAGTGTAGATGGCATTTTCCATCATGATACCTTTGGAATTGCCTTGGATCACTGCATTATTAATGAAAGCTAAGTCTATCAAAGTTGATCATCTCACAATGTTGCTATTATTCTATGCAATGTTCTCCTAGATCTTCTCACTTCATTCAGCATCCATTTGTATAAATCTTTCCAGGTTTTTCTGAAATCCATCTGATCATCATTCTTAAAGCACAATAATATTCCATTACATTGATATACCACAATTTGCTCAGTCATTCCCCAATTAAAGGGAATCCCCTCAATTTCCAATTCTTAGCTACCACAAAAAGAGATGCTATATTTTTGTATTTTATAAATATTTTTTATTTTCTATACATAGTGCATAGAGCACCAGACCTGCAGTCAGGAAGATTCATCCATCTTCTTGAGTTCAAATCCAGCTTCAGACATTTAGCTCTGTGACCCTGAGCAAATCATTTAACCCTGTTTGCCTCAATTTCCTTATCTGTAAAATAAGCTGGAGAAGGAAATAGCAAACCCTTCCAATATCTTTGTCAAGAAAATACCCTATGGGGTCACAGAGGGTTGGGGACATAGAGACTCAAAAGGCAACAGAAGCCCTAGGCAAAAACCTTGAGCTCCAAGTCTACTGTACAAGGTGGGGATCTCAGGCAAAACCTCCACCATCGAACAGAAACAGAAGGTAGTGATCAAAGGGAAGGGCAAGCCCCAAGTGGGTACAGTAGGAAGCAAGAGGCAATGTTTTGAGAGGAAGCATCATTCATTTCAGTCAAACTGCACTACACACTGACACCTGCTGGTTGCAAATGAGCATATCAACCTGGAATTTTTACACTTTAATATTTCTAGAGTTTGTTTTTTTGGCTTGAAAGTTTAAATACTATTCTAATTCTTCATTTTACTTCTTTTAAAGCAGCTTCTTGCATAATTGATGCATGAACTTAATATTATAATTTTATTTTATATATTATAATTTTAATTCTTTGTGAATTTTAAATGTTTCAATTTTTGCAAATTCATATATATATATGTATATGTACATATACATATATATATATATATAAAATACATCTTGAGTTTAAAGTTAAATTTAACCCAACACTGGCTACACTTGAGGAAAATTGTTAGATATTAAATTTTCTTCTTAATTTCAAAGTTTTTTTTTTTTTTTTACTGGAGTTTTTCTTTCACTTTCTTCCATTTTTGATACAGTCTCCTTTTTCTCCTGCAGAACAATAGAATTAATTTCCAGAAAAATCTCTTGTCTATTAATGGATGAACTCAAAGACCATCTCATTAAGTTGCTGGTTTATAGCATTACCACAGGGAGTAAACCTTTAATTGTCTTTTATGCAATCATTGCTTCTGAGGATTGAATTTAAGACTGGCACAGTGGCTATTCCTAAATTCTTATAATGGGAGGGGGGAAAAGGAGGAACTGTCAATTGTCAATTGAATATTTCTAGTCAATTATTTGCCTAAGCTGGATTTTGCCAATTTGAATGAATATTCTAAGACATCTCTGAGGCACTCACCACTTTCCAGACTGTTAGGGAAAGGAGTTCGAAGAACTGTTCCATTAGATGTAAGGCTCCCAAAGGGCAAGGAGGGACTATCTTTCTTTTTATTAATTGCATCCCCCGGTGGTACATAGTAGGCACTTACTAAATGTTTATTGGATTGGAATAATGGCCTAAAGTTTTCAATTGACAACTTTCAACTTTTTAGAGCCTCTGTTAAGTATGTGAATCATACAATATTGCAACAAAGTGAGCATTGACTCACAGAAGATAGATTATTGGACTGAATTCAATGTCTATATATATAGTACAGTAGCTAAAGGAGGACCAATACTGTCCCCTTCTTAGGGAAGTCCTCAGTCTGATGTGGAAAATATATTCCACACATAAAATCAGAATTTTAAAATTTAACACTAAAAACATCTTACAAGTCACAAGTGGAAATGGCCTTTCATACATGTGGGTTCCCCTTGAAGAAAAAGTGCTCTTTTTAAAGGTTGAAATTACAAAATAGATAAAATCTAAGATTGACTAGATGTCCTTAAATGATAAGCACAGTAAAAAAGAGCTTTTAAAAAAAGCACGCAGTCCACCCCGGAGGCCAATGCAGCCACAGCCACGTTAGCCGACTGAACACAAAGTACTCAGTAGCCATGTTAGCTGACTGAATACAAAGTACACAGCAGCTCCATCAAGGAACTTCAAACATTATATAGGGTCCTATAGCTCAGGGAGACAAAGAATTCATGGGACCAGATGAACACATCTGGTGTCCAAGGAAACCATAAATTCAGTTCTGACAGGTTAGGGAGTAAGGAGCCTTGCCAAAGCAGACTACTTCATCTAGGTCACAGATAAAGGGGATGTCGAGGCTGGCCATCTGGAGGTTTCATAATTACTTTGGAATGTGAGTCCAATTATTTCTGAAGGTCAGGAAGTGGGGATTGCTATTCTGGGATAGAGCAATTAAGGGAGACTGATACTGCAATTGAGGAAACTGAGACAGCAACTGAGGGAAACTGAAACAGGCACAACAATACCTTTTGATCCAGCAGTGTCTGTGCTGGGCTTATATCCCAGAGAAAGCTTAAAGGAGGGAAAGAGACCCACATATGCAAAAATGTTTGTGGCAGCCTTTTTTTTTTTTTTTTTTTTAACAAAATCAATGTAGTTAAACAGAAGAAAATTAGCTACATGGAAAAATTTTTTTATAAGTTTCTCTGAAAAGAGTCTGATATCTACTAACATTTACAAGAAACTGATTCAAATAGAAAAGAACAAGCATTATTCTCTATTAGATAAATGGTCAACAGACATGAACAGGCAGTTCTCAACAGAAGGAAAGCAAGATATCAACCATATGAAAACATGCTATGAATCACTGACAGAGAATATAAATTTAAACAAAGCTGACATTTCATTTCATAACCATCAAATCTACAAAGTCAATAAAAGAAAAACTCCAATTGTTGGAGGAAATGTGCTGGGACAGGCCCACTAAAATTCTGTTGGTAGAGCTTAAATTGGAATTTACATTGCCATTGTCAAAAGCAATTTTGCATTGTACCCCAAAAGTCACTTAACTTTGAATATCCTTCAATTTAGCAACACCATTACTATAATTATAGCCATATAGCTATATATGTATTCCAAAGATGTCAAGAAAAAGAATCCATATGTAAAAAAATATACATAGCATTCTTTATTGTAGGAAAAAACTGGAAACTAAGGGAGCGTCAATTGGGTAATGGCTAAACATATTATGATATGAGTGCAGTAGAATATTACTACAACATAAGAAATAATGAAAGGGATGGATTCTGAGAAACCTGAAAAGACTTACATGAACTTATGCAGGCTGAAGTGAACAGAACTGAAAGGATTTTTTTTTTTTACAATGACTACGATTTTGTAAAGATAAGCAACTTTGAAAGACTTAAGAACTCTGAACAATACAATCTAATATTTCCAGAGGACTGAAGATAATTATGCTTCCTATTTCTTCTTTCTTTCTGTTTTTTTGTTTTGTTTTGTTTTGTTTTGCTGAAGCAATTGGAGTTAAGTGACTTGCCCGGGGTCACACAGCTAGGAAGTGTTAAGTGTCTGAGGTCACATTTGAATTCAGGTCTTCCTGACTTCAGGGCTGGGTGCTCTATCCACTGCACCAACTAGCTGCCCCATGCTTCCTATTTCTTGACAAAGCAAAGTGAAGTAGAAGTGCAGAATGGGACATACACATTTAAGCATGATCAATATGTGGTTCCAATATGTGTGACTATGCCAACTTGATGCAAGGGGGAGATTTTTGGTATATTTGCTTTTTTAACTGGGGAGGGAAAAAGAGCTGAAGGAGGAAATGAAGGAGAGAAAAAAAGACAAAGAAAGAGAGAGAAAGACCATCAATGAAATATTTTTAACTGCAAAGAATAGAAGAGAGTTTATAAGGAAACAAAGTACGACAGCTTTTACAACTAATTGCAAATTTAGTATGTATTTTAAAAAACTGTAATGGAATGATATTTGTATTTTCATATACAATATTTTTTCTGTTCTTTTTTTGTACATTGAAATGTCTTAGGTTTGTTGATGTCTGTCATGTTCAAAATAAACTAGTTTAAAAAAATTTTTAAAGAACAGAAGAGTCTTATAAGAATGGAGAAAATCAAATATCAGTTTCAAAAAAAAGAGAAGAGGATGTAGTTTATCAACTCAGATCAATGAGAATGCCTTTAATTTCAGCAAAATTCTACAACATATTATTAAAGAGATGATTAAAGAGCAAGAAAACAGGTCAAAGCAGAATAATTTCATTTCCTATTTTTGACAGAGTTACTGGACTGGTTGTTCTGGAGAATGTTATACACAAAGTTCACTTACATTTCAGCAAAACACTTGACAAAAATGTTCATGCTATACTTATGGATAAGATGGAAAGATATCAGATAGATGATAGTACAGTTAGATGGATTAGGAATTGGTTGAATACTACTACCCAAACACTAGACATTAATAGTATTGATGATGCTAAAGATAATGTCAGAGATCAAGAAATCAAGGATAAGGATGGAGAAATGGCCACTGGATCTGAGGATTAATAACTTTGGAGAGTGTATTCAATTGAATGATAAAGTTGGATTTTCTCAAATTTCACTCACTAGCATAAATATACAAGGGAAGGGAAAAGGTGGTAAGAATAAATAAAAGACTGGGACTTGGTAGGACAAGATCAGTAATAGGATAAGGAGACAAGGGATTGACATGAGAGAATAATATAAATGGAATTAAGAGTGCAAGGTAGAGTTGAACAGGTTCACCAAGCGACCAAGATGAGAAAGGGAGGAAAGAATAACTAATTCAGAGGTGATGGCCTGAGAAAAAAATTGAGGGATGAGGGGTCTGAAACTCAAGATGGATACAAACAATAGGATTGAAGGTTGTAAGGCAAAAGGAAAGAAGAAATAATAAGATTATGATCAGATAAAGGAATTTCAAAGTTCATGAGCATGTTAATGGAATACCAGTAGGTATTAGCAAGACCAAGGTTAATAACAATCTGTGTGAGGCTGAGGTGAGGTGGATGAGGAAAATGCATAAATTGAGGAACTGAGAAGTTAGGGTATTTAATTAAGGAAGTGTTGATGGTTATGCTGATGTCCCCTAATATAAAAGGAGTTGAGGAAAAAGACTTCGAGTTAAGTACTTGAAAAAATATAGTATCTGCCATTAATATATGTGAGCTTAAAAGAAGAAAAGGTTACTCAATAGTGGTGATAAAGCACCTAACACCACATACCAAGATAAGATCTAAATGGGTTCATGATTTAGGCAAAGAGTGATATGATAAGCAAATTAAATGAACATAGGATAGTTTACCTCTCAGACCTGTGAAGAAAGGAATCTGTATCCAAAGAAGAATTGGAACTCTTAATTGAACACCAGATAGATAATTTTGATTGTATTAAGTTAAAAAGGTTTTATACAAACAAAACTAATGCAGACAAGATTAGGAGGAAAGCAATAAATTGGGAAATCATCTCTATATTTAAAGTCTGGAAGCAGCAATGGCAAGCAAGGAATATATCCCTACCACAACCATTGAAGCGGAAGGCAGGAGGAGAAGCTAACAAGGCTGAGAGCCAGGTCTCAATGAGTATAAAAAAGATGGAAGGAGAAAAGAAAGAATTTAAAGTGAAAGCAAGTCTCATCATTACAGAACAGACTTTCCTAAGAGTATGGTGAACACTGAAGAGTGAAGGAAAGCCAGGTATTGAGAATTACTGCAATGATGAGTCTGAAAGGGGTAGAGGATGTTAACTATTGAAGAATGAGGCAGAGCAGATTATAGTCCACAGGGGACCAGAGAGCCAGTGTGAAAATAAAGCAGTCTAGAGAGGGAGCTAGGGTAGAGAGTGAACAGTGTGGCTGGGCCTTGCCATAATACAGAAGTTGTGCCCTTGACAGAAATCAAGAAGAGTGGCTAGTTTATTGGAAAAGAAAATGTTTTAAACATGTTGAATCTGAGTTATCTATGGGTCATCAAGGTAAAGATGTATGGCCAGCAGATGAAGATCCATGTGGAGAACTCAGGAGGGAAATAAGAATTGGAGATGCAAGTCATAAGCATAGAGATGACAGTTAATTCTATGGGGAAAGAGACAGAGACAGACAGACAAAGACAGAGAGAGACAGAGAAAGAGAAAGAGGGAGACGACGAGAAAGAAGAAAAAGAGGAAGAAGGAAGAGGAAGATGACAAGGAAGCAGCATTGAGATTTACCCATGCACATAGTGGAGTCAAGTATGGGATAACGAGCCTGCAAAAGGACTTATAACGTTTGGTTCTTTTCATTTCTCTCTCTTGCACAGAACATTAATCATTAATGTTAAAAGGTATTAGAATCAATATAAAGTAAAGAAAGGTCTAAATCTAAGTCTAATTCTATGAGTTGGGGGCAGATTGGGGGGGGGTTAACCCATGAGCAAATTTAGAAAGATATGAAGTCTGAGTTTTTGGGTAATTTTTGGGCGTATTCCAGAGTACACTGTTGTCAAGATATTTGGAGACGCTCCATTTCCTAGAGCTAAGACCTAGAAAGCAAGCTATGTCCTGAGCTTGACATAACAAAAATTCTTTGTGCTCTGGATGATTTCATCCTCTGGCAAAGTGTATTACTTTTACAAGAATCAGGTGCTCACTTTAGGATTTATGTTCTTATTGTGATAGGGGCAATATCTATTTCTTGCTCACAATCTCTATCTCTTGTAATGGCCAAGTAAGCTGGACGAAGTACTGCAGCCCTGTTTCTACCACACTAACAGTTTCTGTATCCTGCTAGGAGACTCAGGAATGACTGCATTATACACACATGAGCTTGCCATGGCAAATGCTATTCAGGACCCATGAATGATCATGTCTCACTGATGTAAATAAAGCACTGCCTTTGCCCAACATGTTAAACCCTCCCCTTCAGAAGGATTTCTACTTGCATTTTCCTTACTTTGCAGTTAATCATACTACTGTTTGATCCCTGACTCTCCTCTATCTTGCTCTGTTCAGCTCCAGCTAAATCCCTTGGACCAAGGAGATCAAATCAGTCAATACTTAAAAGAAATTAACTTGGGCTATTCACTGGAACGTGAAATACTGAAGTGGAAGTTTAAATGCTTGAGATGGGACTCACTGGAAAAGACTCTGAGGGTGGTAAATACTGAAAGCAAAAGGAAAAGGGACGGTAGAAGTTGAGGTGAATGAAGAGTGCCATGGAAACAATGAACATTAACCTGAACCAATTTTGAGAGATGGTGGAAGATAGAAGGGCTTGGTGTGTTATGGTTCATGTGGTCATGAAGAATTGGACATGACTAAATGACTGAACAACAGAAGGAAAAAAAGATCTAATTTCTTCTAAATATCATAAAATCTTTGGGAATCACTGAGTGAACAAATATGAAATTTAGACCAGGAACCTGGTCTAATGTATCATATATGTACAAACCAATCAATAGGCATTTATTAAATGTCTACCATGTGCCAGGCATTATATTAAATGCTGGGGATACAAGACAATAATAAAACAATCCTTGTCTTCATATTCTAATGAAAGAGACAACATGTACATATACAAGTATATACAAGATCTCTATGGAACATTTAGTTGAAATTCACTCAACTCTGTACACAGCAACAACAGTACTGTATGAAGATCAGTTCTAATGGACATGACTCTCTTCAACAACGAAATGCTTCAAACCAATTACAATTGTTCACTGAAGAAGGCCATATACACCCAGAGAGAGGGATGTGAAATGTAGACCACAACATAACATTTTCATGTTCTCTATTGATGTTTGCTTGCATTGTATTTCCTTTATCGGATTATTCTCTCTTATAGATATGATTTCTCCTGAACAAAAAAATGATGTGTGGCAATAACTATACATATATTTGATTTAAGTATCGTAACATAATTATCATGTAGTGGATATCCTGCTATCTAGGGGAGGGGTGGGGAGTAGGGGGGAAAAATTTGTAACAGAAAGCTTTGTAAGGGTTAATGTTTAGGAATTACCCATACATATGTTTTGCAAATAAAAGTATTAATAAAAAAAAGAAATAAAAATTAAAAAAAAAAAAAAAGAAATTCACTCAACTCACTCACCTTGGCAGGTTGGATTCTCTAGTGCTACTCCCAGGATTCTAGAGTGAATTCTGTGGGTAGGTTGTTGCTGTTGCTGTTTGTCCTTTGATCTCAAAGAGGATCATACATATGGATGTTCTGTCCATAGGAATATTATTTTTGATCACTTATGTGTTATAATTTATTTTAGAGTCTGGATCCAAGCTTCTGTGGCTCATTGAGAGTATATATCCTCCAAACACTAGCTCACAAGCTCCCCACAAGTGGGTTTCCCCTTAATCAATAAACAAACTCAGTTCTTCAGCAAAGGTATTTACTCAAATATCAACATTTAATCAAATATTCAGAGCAGAAACAATAATTACAATCATTTTCCCCAATATCAGGGCACACACTCTAATAAAAACAAGTACAGTTGATTACAGGGGGAAGACTGGGCATAAACTTTAAAGAAAAATGGTAGTAAAGTACTTTTGTGGGGGATACACCCAGGTCTGCAATGGTGGCTATGCTCATTTAAGCTAAAATGTTAAAATGGTTCTTTCAGCTAGGGTAATACCCTTAAGTTTAGAAACTACCAGAGTTTTTAGAGGGTTTTCTCCTTTGCCTCCCTCAAAGTTAAAGCTCTGAAATTGTGTGACCCTCCAGGCAAGAGATATAGTAGTCTTGCCTCTCCCTTGTCAATTTTTCTTTACTCAAAAGCTCCTTCCCTCAATAAAACACTCTATAGTGCCTATCACCTTTAAGTGTGAAGCATTTCAGTTCATTTTCTTTCATTTCCCAGCCTCTGGGAATCTTCTGTAGATGAGAGGCTAAGGACAAAGATGTGAATACAGTCAAAATCCTGTAATCCATGTAAATTCTAATTAATTGTTCTTCCAGTCTCCTCATATCCAAATAAGACAGAGATTCCTTAACTTTGTTGGTAGTTTCAGAGTCATTTGTTCACAGCACACCTACAGTAAAAGAAATACTGTTCTGCTTAGCACTATAGTTAAGTTCAAATAATTAAATATCTGTGACCTAACAACTTAGTGGTCACTTAAAAAAATACACATAAATTGACAAAGAAAAAATTTTTATTTCATTCTTAAGTAACTACAACTATTTGCTAATGGAAATAGGAGCATCTATTGGACACTGCACAACTTCTCAAACTTTGGACAACCTCATTTCTTGTTCCACATTGATTTTATCACTCTGTTTTTATCATAACTGCCAAAAACATAGCTTTACAAAGATGTAACCTCAAAAATGAGAAAGTTCAAGTAGTTGCTGGCATATCAGAAAATACAAGTAAACAAAAATTTATCTCATTCAAAAGTGTAATGGAAAGGAATATAGCTGATCTAATGTCAAAACTGAACTACATCTCTTTAGTCTTGAGGTGTCAACAAAGCATAGTTGGGAACCTCTGATTTAAAGTATTTAAGCAATCATCCTTTCTGGGGTTGGGAGTGTCTATTGTTTGTATTGATGTCTCTGTCCTTCAGCCTCTGGATGCTCTCAGATTTTGCTGAAATCTCACTGAGGTACTACCTATACCCCCACTTCACATTCCAGCACCTTTAACACATACAAAGCAAATCCAAAGTTAACTTTAGACAAGAAGACCTTAGAGCTAGGCAGTGTGCTAAGTGCTTTACAAATGTTTCATTTGATCCTCACAACAATCCTGGAAGATAAATGCTGTTATTATGTCCATTTTACAGACAAGGAAACTGAAGCAAACAGTGGCTATGTGACTTATCCATAGCTAGTAAGTGTCTGAGGCCAGAAAAAAAGCAAGAAAAGTACTAGTCATGCTGTCTTCAGGGAGAATATAAGTAATAACAAACACCTGGAATGTGTTGGCACTGATTCTTACTTCTGGGAGGAGACAGCAAGTACATAAGCTGGTAAACATAAGTGGTGACCAATCATTTCATCAAATTCCCACAGGTTTACCCAAAAAGGAAACAGAAAGCTTCCATAATCACTAAAGTAGTAAAGTATTTCTTATTCCCCACCAGGATCTGTTCTGACTGAAGTAGAAGCTTGGAAAGCAAGTTACTCAAGGAAACGTCAGTTTGGGCCAGTATCAAGCAATTCCTACCACTACCTTACCATCTCAAGGTGAGGATACAATGTGATTGATGGAGCTGTCCCTGTGCACATCTTTTTATATTGATTTAGTCACATGTCAGGATACCCTGCTTCACTGATAAACCCACAGGATTGAGTTATACTGAGTAACCTAAGTTCTGACAAGACCAGAATTCTTGTGTTGGCCAGTACATGTTCTTCCCAGTAGGAATATCTACCTTGAAGAGGAAAAGATGCGTTAGTTGAATATAATCACAAACACCTTCAGAGGTGCTGTAAGCCAGCCCGTACCTCAACAAGAATGCCTCGAGCCATCTCACCTCTGTATGAGAACTCATGATCTTGGGAAGCTGTACATTATACTCAAGTTGCTCTACTTGGTGAGAAATTCTACTTTACTCTTCCTTGTAATTTTCTTACAATTTCAACGTGAAGTAACAAGCCCTACTGGACACTGCTAGAGATATGAGGTACTAGGCTCAGACAATCAAGAGTCATGCTCAGACCTTGAAACCTGTAATCACCTGCCTTGATCAGTAGAGCTGCTTCTAACTACAAATGCTATGCTAATTCCCACCCACTTGTATTCCTTCAATCCCAGTGATAGATACTGAATCCTCAGGTGCTGAAGAACAAAACTCTCTTTCCAATTCTTGCTACTTACCCTCCTTATTATTCCCATCCATCTCAGCCCCACCCCATTAACTCAAGATCTACTCACTCCTTCTATTGAACCCTCTGAAACTCTCACTATATACTTAACCAATTTTCATTTGAGACCTCTTCCTCCCATGCTCCTTTCATTCCATATCCATGCTTCATCCTCCATTTCACTTCCAGGCCTCCCCTCTTCCAGTACTTTCTCTAGCTATTATCACTCCTTCTTTGACTATGTTCTCCTTCCTTTCCAACCTTGACTACTTAATGAATCAGTTCCCTTGCTCCCCTTGCCTTCCAATCCACTCACCAGTTGCCAGACCTCAGCCCATCACTGGTAAATTACTTCCAGTTTCTGGGTCATTTGCTCCAGCTAAAAGCTAGAAGAGCTAACACGACCAAGTTGATTGGGTCCACTACAAATATGCTATCTTATCTGGGCTGGGCCCTTCCTTTATCAGGGTAATCTTTCTAGTGCTCCCTAACTTAAGCTGTTCCAAACCTTTTATTCTTTTCTTAATCCTCCCACAGCACCCCTTTCCTTCACTTTTTTCTCTGATGAAGATCTAACTTTATACTTTACCAAATAAATCTAAGTCACTTGTCTCAAGCTCCCTCTTTTTCCCCATCCCCAGTTCTCATACTCCAATGACATCATCCTGCACTGTTTCCTCCTTCATTCTAGCAGTATCTAACAGAGTCAAGCCTTTGTCCACCCCACACCAACCCATTTATGTGAACCCTTGATCCCATCTTCCCACTGCTCCAGAATATTTCCCTCACTATTGTCCCCCTCTCTTTATTCTTCATTCCCCACCTATCACTTCCTTCTCTGTGATCTACAAACATTTTCAAATCTATCCTAAACTTAACAGGCCTACATTAGCTTCTACCATCTTTACTAGTTAGCTTGTATTTCTCCTCCTCTTCTGAATCAAACTGCTTAAAAACACTCTTTAGCTCAGCATCTCCACTTCTTTACTCTCATTCTCTGACCTGAGACAACTGATCTTTTGATTTCATCATTCAAACAAACCAACTCTCTTCAAAGTTACCATTGATTTCTTAAGTGCCAGATCTCATAGCATTTTTTCCCTCAATACTCAACTGTCTTAGCTTCTCTATTCCTATCAGCAATGGCTACCTTTGACCACTCTCTCCTTATTATCTCTTCATTGTGTTTTCATACCGCTGCTGTCTCTTGTTTTCTTTCTATCTGCTTGATGACTCCTATCTCTTTGCTTTTTCGTCATACATCTCATGCCCCCATGAGTGTCCCTTAAAACTGTCCTGAGCCCTCTTCTCCTTTTTCTCTACACTCTCATGTGAGTGATCAGTTCCTAACCAGTTCAGTTATTATTTCTATGCAGATGATTGTCAGATCTAATTATCCAGCACTATTATCTTCCAAACTCCAGATCTGATCTCCAATTACCTATTGGACATTTCAAACTGGATGCCCCATAGACAACTCAAATTCATGATGCTCAAGAAAGAGAATTTACTATGTTTCCCTCAAAACCCACCCTTTTACAAAAAAAAAAAAAAACTTCCCTATTACCAATGGTTCCACCACACTTAAAGTCACTTATGTTCACCACCTCAGTGCCATCCTTACCTCCTCAATCATATTCACCCCATATATCCAATGTTTTAGTAACTCTTGCTCTTTCTATCTTATGTCATTCTCTCTCCACTCCCAGACATTACCCTAGGTCAGGCCCCTATCAGCTCTCACCAGGACTACTGCAATAATACCCCAAAAACTGATCTCTCTGCCTCAAGTCTCTCCTTGTAGTTGTTGAGTCACTTCAGTTGTTCCAATTCTTTACAACCCCTTTTGAGGTTTCATTGGCAAAAACGTTGGAGTAGTTTGCCATTTTCTTATAGTAAATGTATGATTTGAATTCATGAAAATAAAGTCTTGCTGATCCTATGTCCAGCGCTCTAGCTACTACACCACCTTAATCCTGTTACATCCCTACTCCAAAAGCTCCCTATTGCCTCTAGGATAATCTACGAACTTCTCTAAAATCCTTCATAACATGGCTCCACACTCCTATTCTAGGCTTATTACAAATGACCCCATTTCATGAACTCTACATTCCTCCTATTCAACCTTTCATCTCCATTCCTTTTCCATGACTGTCTCTGCCATCACCATTTCCCAAATGCCCTTGTTCTTCTTCTCAACCTCTTAGAATCCCTAGTTTCTTTCAAAGCCCAACACATGAGCCACCTCCTACGGGAGGGATTTCCTGTTTCCTCATTTACTAGTGTCTCCACCTTCAATAATTACCTTGCAACAACTTAAAATACATTTTATATTTACTTATACATATGCACACATACATCTATATTACCCCAACAGAATGTAAGCTCCTTGATGGCAGATTCGGTTTTATTTTTCTTTGCTTCTCAGTGCCCAGGATCCAACAGATGCTTCAGAAATGCTTCTTGATTAATAAGATAATCTTCTGAAGATAACCTTCCAAAATGAAATAAAACCATTAATGATTATGCCTTGGGTCCAGCCATTCAACTAGTTTTATGCTGACTTAATTCAGTTCACATCTTTCCATAATTTCCAAACAAAAAGCATGAAAAATTTTGTCAAATACTTTGCTCAAGGCTAGGCAAAATATATCTACAGCACTTCCCTATAAATCTATATCTAGCTATCTGTTTACCTATTTATACATATACAGTGGTACCTCAGCACTCAACTGCTTCGAAACTTGTCAAACTCAGTATTCAATGTATTTTGACAGGAAATAAAATGCTTCAGCACTAGATCCTTGCTCAGCATTTGTTGTACTTTGTTGTTGCCTTGATTGCATGGCCAGATATACTGTCCAGCCCCAGGCCCCACAGCTATTGACTTCAGCTGTGGGCAGCTCCTCCCCAAAAAAGGACACAGGTGTGCAGGACTGTTAGGCTGGAATCCGAAAGACTGAGGATGTGTACCTATCAAGCAGGTAGGTCTCAGGGCAGTTCCTGCAGGATGCTGTGGCTATGGACAGTCTCCTGGTTCCCAAGACAGTAGTACTGGAAGGGGCACGAAGAAGCTGGTCTGCTCAGCAGGAACAGTGGCAGTGACACAAGCAAGAGCCCAAGCAAAGGTGGCAGAGGTGGCCACTGCCACAGAGGAGCTAGGACTATAGACTATAGCTTCTGCCTCCACATCTAGCACTATCCCTCCAGCTCTCCCAGGGAAACGGTGGACAGTGTGGGCTGGGGGAAAGAGCAAAAAGGCCGGGGTTTCTCTAAGAAAGTGATTTGGGTCAAGAAAGAAGAAGCCCATCTGGGCTGGCTTATTTCTCCATAGCTGGAAGCCCGACTTAACCCTTTGGGGAACTGGCGGGAGGGAAGCACAGTTAGGCTGCAGACAGGAGATGTACTCCTTATGGGAAAATTTAGTTTGGTACTTGTTTTCACCATTCATGCCTTCTGGAATCAATTAGCGAGTACCAAAGTACCACTGTATATATATATACATATACACATGTGTGTGTGTGTGTGTGTGTGTATAGGTAGATTTGATAGATTGACAGATAGGCAGATCCCTATCAAATAAAGTTTGGCTGTAATTCAAATCTGATGAAGTCATGCTGCCTCCTTATGATCACTGCTTTGTTTTCTATTTGCTTGCTAACCATGCCTTCAGTAATACATTCTAGAGCTTTGCAAGCAATAAAAGCCAAATCCACTAGCCTACAGTTTTTGCCAAGGCTTAGCAACTCCTATTTTCTTTTCTCTTTTAAAAAACAAAAACATTTGCCTTTCTCCAACCATCATTACTCCATGATCTTTCAACAATGAAGTTAAATGAAAGTCAGAATAAAGCAAGGTGGATAATCTTTATGAATAGGGCAATCAGGCCACGACAACCGATACATCCATCTCCACAATAAGGAATGCCCTATCAAGTAGACTGGAATACTCTTGTCAGTCAAGTCAGAGGACTCTCAGAACAATGGTAATTCTTAGAATCATAGATTTTGAAAGCACATTTCCTTTCATTTTATAGATGAAGAGTCTCAAGCATAGAGGGATTAAATGGTTTACTAATAGATGTATTTTAGATATGTTTAAATATATTCATGTTGTCTCCCCTGATTAAAAAGAAGGGTCTTTGAAAGAAGGGAGTTTAATTGTTGTCTTTTCATCTCTAGAATTTGATATTGGCTGGTTCTTAATATAGTTGTTCATCCTTCATTTACAAAAGGACCAAAGACATCACAGGTGATCACTTGCAAGTGAATTGGATTGAAGTGAGGCAGATTTGCACAAAGTCATCAGTCTCACTCTCTTTCAGTCACTAAAGTCCAGTGGCAGGACAAATGTCAAGACAACTGGCAATGGTCTGGGATGCAAGGGATGACCTTGAGATCTTCAATATCTGACCAAGCTATGAGTACTCCACAGTGCCAGCTTCAGCTGCCTTCACAGTCACTGAAACAAACTGTTCCACTGTCCATTCTGCCAGAGTAAGACTTCACATGCTTGGTGCAGCCATCCCCCTAATTTCCCATTAGGTTTGTGGTCTGTTCATTGCCTTTAATCACCTATAACCCCTATGCCAAAACAGTTTTATTGAGGTATGGTCACTGCTTAAACAATACCTAACACTTTATTATCTGACTTCCTCTCACTCCTTCTTCACTGTAACATCTAGGAGTACTTGGTGATTTGAGCCCTTCATGTCAGCTTCATTTACCACTCAGGATGCAATGTCAAGACAATGGCAAAGGCTCCAAACTCAACTTACTTTGGTTTTGAAAAAACTTATATAATATTAAATTGCTGCCATTCTTAGCCTCATTCTTAGCCAAAGTATAAACCCAGATTCCTTAGAATGATCTTAAGAACATGAAACTGCTGCTTATCTATTGTTTCTGTTTGATGCAATGAAGACCCTTCTGACCAATAAGGGATAAGATGGATTCCTGTTTCAATATGAATCTGATATATCTCAACAGTAAGTAGCAGTGAGGGCAATAAGGGCAGCAAGGAGGCACAGTAGATGGAGTGCCAGGCCTGAAGTCAGAAAACTGTTCAGTTCTTTCAATAATGTCCAATTCTTCAAGACCCCATTCAGGGGTCTTGGCAAAGATGATTTGCAATTTCCTGCTCCAGTTCATTTGACAGATGAGGAAACTGAGGCAAAGAGGGTGAAGTGGACTTGCCTACGGTCACACAGCTAGCAAAGATTTGAGGCTGGATTTGAAATCAAGAAACCAAATCTTCCAAGATGACCTGAGTTCAAATCCTACCTCAAGACACTTACTGCCTGGATCTTATAGCAAGGTCAAGATTATAAACTCTGCCATTTTATTACCTTGGCTTTCCTTTTTTCTTAGTTCACCTCTTCTGTTTCCATTTTTTTCATTAATATGTATATATTTTCATTCACATATATACTCAGAGAACATGGAAGTCAATCAATGCAATTGCTTCATAGCATAAATGAGCAAACTGAGACCTCAAAAAGTTAATTGACTTGCCCAAGGGGAAGAAATAAATGACAAGAACCAGGATCTGAACAGTGCTTTTCTGGCTCCACAACCAGGGCTGCTTCAGCCCTACCTAATCACTTCCTATATCTTCTGTCCTTGCACCTTTGCTCCAGTTCCTCCCATCATCTATCCCGAGTCAAACCCTGCCATGAAGAGGAGCCAGTTGCCCTGACCTAACCCAGGGTGGTGCCAGGTGGGGCAGGATAGACCAGGACTTAGAGGCCCTTCCTTTATTATTAGTGGGTGTTTTCACCCACTGGCTTTCCCCTCACTGGCTAGAAACCTAATTACCATAATCACTGGAATGAATTCTAGCCCAGATGCAAGTTTGCTCCCCAAGTACTCTCCTTACCAACAAGAACTGAGGTTAGCACTATGCCCTGGTATTCTTTTCAATTCAACAAATTGGATTCAATAAAAACTTATCAAGAATCTGGGGAAACAAACATATTGAAATAATCCTTGCACTGAAAAGGTACAACACATACACAGATAAGAGAGTACAATGAAAAGTAAGAGGAAATCGGTCACTAACAATTAAGGGGATCAGTAAAGAGTGACACCAGCTGAGAGGATTTAAAGAGCTGGAGATGAGTTTATTCCAGGGATTAGCAGAGGGTCATGAAAACAAAGAGGTGAGAAATTATGTTTCCAGGCTAGAAGCCTCTGTCTTGTGATTGGGAGACTGAGGAAGATTTGGGGTATCCCGTGGCTGAACTAAACCATATTCTTGACTCCAAATCACAAAAAGAAATTTCATTCAGCCTGAGTATTATTGGCTGGGGTGAAGCCTCCCCAGAATTCTTATTTATAATAATTTATCCAAAGCATCCTCCTGGACCAATTCATATCCAATGGCTGTAATGGATTCATGAAAGTCAGAACTTTAGGAAACAGAGATCTTCAAGATCAGTTCCCCAAACTGCCTTATATTTAGGCAAAAGAGATTATTTATTTCCCTCCATTCCACTGGGTGGGGAATATATCTGTCAGCTTTCCATGAGTAGAAAAAACTCCTTAGAACTAATCTTGTTAACAGTGAAAGGGCAGATACCTAGATGAGTCTACCTCTGCTTTGGGGTCAATTTTAGAGCAACCTAATGAGTATTGAACATCCTTCTCCAGGCAGCTAGGTGTTGCGCTGAATAAAGCACCAGCCCTGGGATCAGGAGGACCTGATTTCAAATCTGACTTGAGAGACTTATTAGCTCTGTGAGCCTAGACAAGTCACTTAACCCCAACTGTCTCCAAAAAAAATTCTCTTCCCATAATCTTACCACTATAAACAATAAACTCTAGGTTTTGACATAATAGCAAGAGAAGAATCACAGAATTAGAGGTGAAAGATGCCTTATAGGTCATCTAATCCAACTTCTGAGTAGAAATTCCTTCTATGACATCCTCTACTGATGGTCATTTAACTTCTACTTGAAGATCTCTATTGCAAGAAAATCAATTATTTCCTCCATTTCACTGATGAGACCAAAATGGAAAAAGTACAGGAGTGTATTTGTTTTCTTTGTCAAGTCTATTTATGTCCAAAATGGTACAAGTTTTATCTTAAGACTCAAACACAGTAAACCTATAGTTTCTTTTATACGGAGATTTCCTACTTGCCAATCTTGAGCTAAAGATTTAGGATAAATATAAACTCCTATGGCATTTAAAATTCCTTACAGTATGATTCTAGCCTATCTTCCCAAGCTGATTTCACAATACTCCCAACACAAACTTCACTTTCCAACTAAAGTGGATGCTTGCTATTCATTGTATGTGAGTTTCTGTAGTTTTGAGTTCTATCAGTTGTGCCTGAGTCTTTGTGACCCCATTTGGGATTTTCTTGACAAAGATAGCAAAGTAGATTGCCATTTCTTTCTCTAGTTCATTTTACAGATGAAGAAATACAGCTACTGTCTGAGGCCAGATTTGAATCCTTCCTGAGTCTTTCTGATTCCAGACCCAACACTCTATCCACTGCCCCCACCTAGCTGCCCCACCACTTGGGACATTCCATCACTCTCTGTATCTTTGTATAGGCTATCCCCTACACTGAAATGTTCTCCCTCATCATTGCCTCTCTGAACCTCCATCTCCCTTCATGGTTCAGTTCAAATGCCACATTCCATGAGAGATCTTTCCTGATTCCCCAGGCTGTTATTGCTTGTGTTTTGGTACAGTGTGTTTTTCCCTGCCTCATGTGTCACCCATCCTCTTCTTACTGTGTCTGGGACCAGCTCCCACATCTGCCCCTGTATGTTCTTCCCCCACATCTGCCCCTGTATGTTCTTCCTCTTCATTCCAGCCAGGCCCCAGTGGGGCTGGCCCTGCCCCACATGTTCCTCCTCTTGCTTTCACTTAGTGTCAGAGACCTCCCACATGTCACTGGACTCTACGCTGGTCTCCTCCTTTCATAAGATAGCAGATCCCTTTCTACCTCCTTCCTTCCCTCCCTTCCCCATGTCAGCAGGCAAAAATTACTTTACACAGAGGTCTGCCAAATGGTCTATTTATGTAAAGTGAGAACATATATTGAATTGTTTCTTGTCAGTTTATTAAGAGATGATGAAAAATTTTTTAACTGGCTAATGAGGTAGAACTGAGAGTGAATACAAAAAGCTATAACAGATGAAATTGCTCTTTTTCTGGTGGTAAAAACTGCTGTGAACATCATGGAGTAAGGAGCTCTGAACCTCTCTCACCTAGCTGACAGTTAGTAAACACAGGGCGCTTCCATTTCTGTCTTTGTTCAATCTATTTGTTCTGATAATTCTTCTTAGGTGAATGAGTATTTGATACAAAAAGCACCAGGTCACAACCTTATGAGTCTTGAAAAGGCAGAAAAGCCACCAGAGGTCCAGCATATGCAGCAGTCAAGTCTCATGAAGATCTCCTAAAAAAAGACCTTCGTGACCCAGTCCAAAAAGTGAATCAGCCCAGCAACCAAGATACCACATCCTGAAAGTGAACACCTCGTCCACCAGCTATAACTCATAAGTGTCACCTTGGAGGGGAGAATGTTTGTGATTACTACTTTGAGTCTGAGTATCTAAGTCTGAGCCCGATCTCTTCAGGGACTAAGTTGGAAAAACAAAGTATGTTCCTGGTTTGGAAAGCTATTTGCACTTCTATCTTGCTATATGTCCTCAGTAACTCTTTTACCTAAAATTGATTTCTCTCATTAAATATTTCTTTTAGTACACTGTCCTTGTTATGTTTTATTTTTTGATCACACTTATTTTATATATATGTTCTATCCTCCACCATATTTTGTGGAGTCAATCCTTCCCCCATCCACATTCACAAACACACACACGTGTATATATATAGTTCAGCAGAGTGCCCCAAATGTCCCCAAAAAGGCATTTCTCTTTTTTTCAATCTTAATAGTATTGTATTTTCCAAATACATGAAAAGATAGTTTTCAACATTGACCTTTGCAAAACCTTGTGTTCCAAATTTTTCTCCTATTTACTCTACTCCCTTCCCCAAGACAGCAAGCAATCCAATACAGATAAAACATGTGCAATTCTTCTAAATATATTTCCATATTCATCATACTGCACAAGAAAAATCAGAACAAAAGGGGGAAAAAAAACCATGAGAAGGGGGAAAAAAAGAGAAAATACCATGCTTTGATCCACAGTCTCCTTAGTTCTCTCTCTAAGGATAATACTTTCTATCACAATTGCACTGAATCACTTCATTGTTGAAAAGGGGAAGGCATTTCTTTGCACATATAATTTCAGCACCTGGGTACTGTCCATATGGTAGTAGTTCAACTGTTCTCCTAGAAATCTCCTGGGTCTGATCTTCCTCAATTGTTCCCAACTGCTACTTTCATGCTAAAATGGCAATTCCAGGAGCAAGTGAAGGTGAGTGGCACTTTGCCTAAGCATGGTGAATTTGCCTGTAATAAGTGAAAACCAAACTATTTGAATCAAATGCTATGGAAAGAAATAGCTAACTCAAATATTCATATAAGTAAAATAGAAAATCATCATTCCATCTAGCCCAGCCTTTCTATCTTAAGATATTTTTATTAATTTTATTATTTGTATTTAGTATTTTATAATTAATGTAAATCATATTAGATGTAGATATCTTGTTTGAATCAGTTAATCAAAAGTATAAATTGAGTGAGAATAAGTCCTTAATCAATTTGAAAAAAAATCAAAAGACTTTGGGTCATTGCATAAAGAAAAATTCCGTGACTGAGAAGATAGTAAAATCACTCCTCTTAGGATACATATAAAAATAGCAAACTAGTTCAGAATCTGTCAATCAAGTGGAAGAAGACTTCAAATTTGGAAATTAAAGATTTCAGGCCCTTGAGAATTAACTGGTAGGGAGAAGTGATAAGAGAGTGTCTCCTTCTTTCTCCTTCCCCTTTTCCCTGACCAGAGAGACTGAGCTACTAGGAGACAATGCCTCTAGATGGGAATGGAGAGAAACATGCTATAGTCAAACAGAAGGTCACCTGGAAAAAGGCAATGGACTATGCAGACATACAACTGTCGAATTATGACTTTGTAAACTTTAGAACCTCAGAATATCTGGAGATCCCTTTGATTTCAGTATTAGTATCCCTCCACATTAGCAGCAACATGACTGGAGAAGCAGTGGTTAATGACAACATTAGCTCCGGCAGAAACACAATGAAGACAAACTAGGCTGACTGAAGAAAGGCAGCTTCAGGATCTCACAACCCACTATAGAGTTGTGAAATTAAGGAGAATTTCATTAGGATTAAAAAAAAAAGACTTCCCGTAATCAGGAGCTATGAACATTTTGCCATATGTGTTCTCTCTCTATATATCTTTTAGAACCATTTTTATAAGTGTGAGCCCTTCCTCCTGTGCCACAAGACTGGGGTAGGAGTGGGGGTTGAGGGGGAGCAGTGTTTTTCTGACAACTATTCCTGCTTATTAGAATACCCTTTCTGAAAGCTTAAGTGTGACTTCAAGCCCCAGTGCTAACCCTAAAATCCTGGAGAAGTTGTCAACTACTCTCTAATACAACACAGATGAGGAAACAGAAGCTCTGAAAGGTTAATGTAATTTGCCTAAGGTCACAGAGCTAGTTAGTTTTAGTTAAAACCAGAACCGAAGTCTGGCAAAGAATCAGAAATCAAGGGGATGCTCATCAATTGAGGAAAGGCTGAACAAGTTGTGGAATGAATATAATGAAATACTACTGTGCTATAAGAAAAGATGAACAGGTATATTTCAGAAAAATCTGGGAAGATGTACATGAACAGATGCTGAGTGAAGTGAGCAGAACCAGGAGAACACTGTCCACAGTAACAGCAACATTGTGTGATATCAGCATTGACAGCATCTTCAGCAATGCAATTGTAAAAGGCAATTCCAAAAGACCCATGATAGAAAATACTATACACACCAGAGAGAAAGAACTATAGAATCTTAATGCAGATTGAAGCATACTATTTTCACTTTTTTGTTGTTTTTTTCTTTCTTGTGGTTTTTCCCTTTTGTTCCAATTCTTCTTTCACAGCATGACTAATGTAGAAATATTTTGAATATGACTGCATATGTATAATCTCTATAAGATAGTTTGGCATCTTTGGGAAAGGGAAGAAAAAATATGGGGCTCAAAATCTTATAAAAGTAAATACTGAGAATTATCTTTGCAAGTAATTGGAAAAAAATAAAATGCTATTTAAAAAAAAAAGAACTAGAACTTAAGTCTCAAGCTTCCTAGTCAAGTATTAATTTCTCTGCTACACAATGTATAGAAGAGTCTGAGGTCCAGGGTATTCCCAGATAAGTAAGTTTATTCAGAAGGAGAAACCAGTTGGAATACAAAAGTAGATAGCTGGACTACTCAAGCTTATTCCCTCTCCTCCCCCAAGGGAACGTGAGCTCCCAATAAGAATTATTAAAAAAAAATAGGAGGAATTATGACTTAACACAGATGACAATATAAAACTCCCAATGTACAAGCAATGAAACTGTATTTCTCTATTAGCATTCTGGTCCATTTTTAATATAATTACTTAATGTTAAGATGGGAGAATTTAAATTTTATGTTTCAGCATTTACCATATATAATAAAAAAAAGTATTTTGCCCAAATTGTAAGCCTAATATTTAGGAATATTAGTATATTATACTGTCTGGTTCAGGTTGAAAGTGGGCAGGATGATTTCTGAGGTCCCCTCCATTTATAACATTCTCTTATTCTATTAATACATCAATGTCCTTTTGCTTCCCAATTGACTCCTCTTAGAAAGACTTATTGCCTGTTACAGCAATGTTCTATGTCTTGGTGCAGGAGTCTGTATCTCTGTTTGGCCTAAGTAATGGCAAACCCAAAACAGTTACTACTCAGTCCCCTAGAACTAAGAAATGGAAAAATAAGGAGTCTGGAAAACTAGGTTTAAAAGCCACCTCTTATTGATTACTTACCTCTATGACCTCAAGCAAATCACTTCCTTTCTTGGGTCTCAATTTCCTCACCTACAAATTAAGGCAGTTAAACTAAATGACCTCTGACATTCCTTCCAGGTGTAGTTCTATAATTCTGTGATCCTGATGTCAGGTGCTGCAATAAATACATCAAGCTCTGCCCAAGGACTCTGGATAAGTAGGGGAGAATAGGCATTAGGTATAAAATGGTATCATTCAATGCTATATCCCTAATTACTTTTCCAATCTGAGGATCAGTGCTTCCACCCAGGCATAGTCACATCCAAGAGTGGATTCTAAATGGTAGGATTATTATCCAATTATTATTTGAGATGGTTAAGGGGAATTAGAGATTTTTTTTTAATCTACAAACTTTCTAAACTGCCTTTCCTAAAAGAAATTAAGACCCTAAGTCCACCAAACATTATTTGGGTGGAAAATAGTTTGAAAACAGACTGAATGACCTCTGGGAGGACTCTTCCTGGTTGAGGGATTTGCCAGTTCAATAGACTGATTCTGACAAAGCCTAGAAATAAAAAGAGGCAGAGAACCCTACCAGTTTCCACTTCCCTTAGCCATTTCTATCCCTCACATTCCACAATGCTCACCTTCTTCCCTGCCTCCTGACATTATCATCTTAGCTCCGCTGAGGCCACTACTCTGTATCATGATAAGGGTCTTAGGAAAAGTCCAAAAGTCACATGATCTAGAGCTGGAAGGCACATTGAAGATTACCTAGCTCAATGCTCTCATTTTAGAGGTCAGAAAAAGATCATGTGATCATGGATCATCTAAACCAATCGTCTCTCAATTTACCTTTTTTTTTTTTGCTTTGTTAATTTTTTTATACATTTTAAAATATACATTTCTTTATGAATCCCTCTCTCATTTTACATAGGAGAAAAATGAAGCCCAGAAAAATTACCCAATACCACACAAATAGTAAATAGCAAAGTCAAGATTTCAATCCACATCCCTCTGACCTGTCCTAAGTCTATTGAGAGGCAAAATATCTCAGCAAGGTATCAAAGTGCCTTGTCTCCTCTCCCAGCTATCTCCTTCATAATCCTAACTTTCACCCAAGCCAGAAAACCTTGGCACTAGGTTTGATGAGCTATGATGCTAGCAATAAGTTTCTCTGCTCTTTACTATATTAGCTCACTCCTCTTCTCCAAAATCCAACTGAAAACATCCTCTGAAAAGTCTTCCCTGATTTATCTGACCTAACTATAGTCTCTCTATTACCCTGCATTTCTAGAATACTCACAAGCCCTCATGTTTGATGGCAAACTTTATATGCCCTTAAAAACTAGAAATAAGCCACCTCTGCCTCATTCACCCATCACTATGTTTCAGAGAACTATATTCCCCCACTCCACCATTTTAACTCTGGCCTGAGAACTTAGGGAAGCTTTAGTTACACAGCAAGACTTGATGGGAAACCCAAAATGGAAGAATGAGCTTCAAGGGTAGTAAATTGTTAAGATATTTCTGGGATGATTCACCGTTTGGGCCATCGTTATCCCTTGTTTGTAGCTGGGTACAGGGTGAGGTGCCCTCATTAAAATTAAAAAGCAAATGGTGAGCAATAGTTAGAGCCTAGCTCCAGAGTCTCTGACTCAAGAGTCTCTGGCTGTATGATCTCTAGAAGGTAGCTTAGCCCTTCTTTACCCCTGTTACCCTTACCTATAAAATGGAATGGCCGAGATAAAAGGGAATCCAAGAGCATGAAGCATTATTAGCAAGATGTGAGAGGGCTCCAGACTATGTGTCAATGCTTTGCCAAGGATATAGTATTGGATTCAAATCATTAACCCTAAATAACTTTGATATGGCCTGTACCATTTAGCTGAGCAAAATAGTCTTCAACAACTATTTCCAATAGAATTTAGGAAATTCACGTGCTCTGACAAGTCTTACCCAATTGCCCGTCCTTGAAAACATTTCTATGCATGGACCTAGTTAGCCTCGACCTTCCCCACGGATTGTCTCTTGCTTCTGTGCTTCCAAATTTCAAGAAAACAAAGGTAGGAGAATGTGGACATGAACAAGCAAGCCATCTCTACACTACTCCTCTCTCCAGCTTCTAGATGGAAGAGAGGTTTAATGATGATAATGTTTGTACTTTGATTCCAGATTCCTGTAACACAGACTGAATCGAATGAAATAGTACCTTGGTCAGGGGAGGTGGAAAAAGGCTCCTGCAGAGTAAGAGTGGATGGGACCATCAACCTGGCCAGAATCACTCTTACTGATCATCCTCACGATACTTCCTTTATTCTTGTCCATGCTTGAGTTTAATGGCAGAATCAGAGAGAAGAGACTTATGAGATGGTCCTCCTCCACAGGGCATCCAGGCAAGGTTTCTCTGCCAGAGACTTTATATCATCGAGGACAAAGAGCAACAAGACAGCTACTACTACTGGCCCAGAAGAGTTTTCCAACTAACACAAGTGTGACAGCATTTCTTAGGAAGCTAAACCATCTAGATAACAAGATTATCCTATATATAACACCTTGGAGCCTTAGGATTGCATTGCTTAGATTAAAGAGATATGTTAGAGAGAATGAGAGCAATAAAGAAACCCATTAAAGTTTAGCTCAGAGCCTTTAGTTTTGCATCTGTTAGGGCAGTTGAAATTCCAGGGAGACCAACACTAGAACCCAGCTGATCTGGTAAACCTGGGCCAAATCATACAACCCTTCCATTCAATTCCCAGCAATACCTTGGAGAGCTTATGATTAATCAATGGAAACAGAATTTCAGTATCTTGGAGTAGAGGGTAGTGGGGCACAATATGAAAATGTTCTGTAAAAGGAGAGAATTTGCTGATGAAAAGCAGAGCCACAGGGCCACTGGCCACACCCCAACTCCCCTCGGATAACAGGCCTGACTCCCAGGCTTGAGAACTGGAAGGATCATTGCATCACTCAGGATTGGGGAGTAATGACAGGGAGTGGACTGGATCAGGCTACTTAACTAATCAGAGAGGAGTCTGAGACAGCAGAGGAAAGGTTCCCGATTTGAGATTACCACTTTCCTCCTTTTCCTGTTTGGTTCCCCTTCCCCTATTATCTTCTCTCTTGTCACTGGGATGAAGCCTCCACCCACCCTGCTCTTCCTTTGCCTCCTAGGTAAGTGACTCTCTCTTCCCTAAACCCCTTGGGATGGTGGTTTTCTCAACACACTGCCCTCAATCCCCTTGGAGAAACCAAAGCTCCCCTAATAGTTCACCAAAGAGAAGTCTAATCCATATGGGCTCAGCCACTGCACAGAGAGTGAGCAGAAACGAGCTAGCTTAGTATGCTATAGAAAGTCCTTTACTCAGTCAGGAGATGTGGATTCTAATGTTAGCTCCTCAACTAATTGGCTGTTTAATTTTAAACATTACATGGTACTTCCTAGGGCCCTCTTCCCATGTATAAAATGAGGGATTTGGACAAGATGACATTCTACTTCTGACAGTCTCAGTCTATATTCCCTCTTTAAAGTTTAATTTTTTTTTTCTAAGATTACTAACTTACACTCTCTAAATTATCTCTAGGCTCCCTTCAGTTCTAACTTCTTTTGAATCTCTAAGTCAAGATGTAAAAAAGAGAGTTTAGAGGAACCTTCATACACATTATCCCCACCAGGGAATCTAAAGGTCTTGGGGACACATTTTTTCTTTCTGAGATTTGCAGCCATTGCTTATTGACTTGGACTAAATCATTAGAGGTAGGAAGCAGCTTAAGACTAAGACCCTAAACCAGTGGATCTGCTCTCTTGTGCTAGAGGGAAATTCAGATTAAAATGGGAAGGCAAAGTAGCCTCCAATCTTTATGGATGGCTTCTGACATGGAAATCAACTTCTACCATCACCTCCACCTCCCTACCCCACTGCATATGGGGAAGTACACAAAAAAGCTATCTAAGGAAACGAGAGGTAGAAGTAAATAGTGAAAAAGGCTTGGGGAAATGATAGATTTAGGGGCAGTATTAGACAAGGTGATTAGAGACATGCTGGGGTGCCAAATGAGATAGAACAGCATTTCAAGGGATATTTGGATATAACAAATAAACGATCATAAATACACTGTGATAGTATTTGGAAGATGAGGGTGGTATCTAAGGAGAGATGGTTGGAGTGATATTTGGAAAGATGATTGGATTCATTTTTGTGGAGATGATTAATGAAATGTGGGAGTAATTGGGATGATATTAAGATGTTTGGATTGGGCCCAACAAAATTTGAATGCATGGCCCTGCTTATAAGAATAAGTAGGGCCAGACCAGGGGCTCGGGCCCTTCAGGCAGGGCAGCTGGCTGGGACCTGTGGCAGGTTTAGCTGTCTTCAGCTTTCCCTCCCTAGCGGTGCCCCTGGCCAGTGGGAATCTACTACAGTTTGGGTTCATGATTGAGAGGCTGACGGGGAAGTCGGCACTGGACTACAATGACTACGGCTGCTACTGTGGCATCGGTGGTTCCAAATGGCCTGTGGATGAGACAGATTGGTAAGGAGACAGGCATGAGGAGGTCTGGGGAGAACAAACAACCCCTCCCCCTTTTTACCAGAATCCCTTCAACTCCTATGTCCA
The DNA here is from genome assembly GCA_023553655.1 of Myrmecobius fasciatus. NCBI lineage: Eukaryota > Metazoa > Chordata > Mammalia > Dasyuromorphia > Myrmecobiidae > Myrmecobius > Myrmecobius fasciatus. The sequence goes on along the minus strand of JAJPUD010001186.1, from coordinate 244,652 downwards.
GCCACTGTGTTCCCTGAAGGATCTCTCAGGACCTGGGGGTTTCTCTATCCCTGGATCCAGACTCCTCTCCCCTAGTCCCTCAACAGCCCCCCTCCAGGCTGTACTATCCCCACCAGGTGCTGCCATGCCCATGACTGCTGCTATGGACGGATGACTAAGTTAGGCTGTGATCCCAAAATGGAAAAGTACAACTTCTCTATTACAGAGAACAGCATCATCTGTGGTAGGTGGAGAAAGGGGAGAAGGGTAGGGAGTCACAAGAAATGCCATGAGATAGAAGTGGCAGATGAAAGCCTTCTACAACAACAGGCAGATGCCTCTTGTAATTGCTCGGGAAGGTCAGAGCCCAGGGGCATTAGATCTCTCTTCTGTTGCCCTGACGTTTTCCCTTCCCTTTTTAGGGGGCAGAACTTCCTGCCAAAGGCTAACTTGTGAGTGTGACAAGAATGCCACACTGTGCTTCCGAGACAATCTCAGCACCTACAACCACAAGTACGCTCACTACCCCAACAAGCTGTGCACGGGCCCCACTCCACCATGCTGAAACCCTGGGCAGAAAGCCACCTTCTCCTTCCCAGCCACCACTGTCTTGCCACAAAATTCTTTTCCTATCCTTCCAGACATTCAAAGGACCCATGACCAGAATTTCCTCTCAAACACTCAATAAACACTTATTTGGTTATCTCTGGAGTCTTCCTTTCCCTGAATTATCTTTCCTTTGGGGAAGCTTTTGGACTATGGCTTCATTAATAAACGTTAGTTTTTCTGGCCCAATACTCCTTTTTGGTTTCTTTGAGGTGCCAACTAAAACATCATCATCCCAAGCTAATCAATTCCTTTTACCTCAGACTAACAGAATATTTAATAATAATAGTAGCTAACATTTAAATAGTGCTTGCAGTGTGCTAGGGACTTGCTAAAAACTTTATAATTATTATCTCTAATAAATATAGGAAGGTAGTTTTTTAATCCCTATTTTACAGATGAAGGAACTGAAGGAAACAGAGGTTAAGTGCCTTGCCCAGAGTCACACAGCTAGTGAATGTCTGGGGCCAGAATTGAACTCAGACTTTCCTGATTCCAGGCCTGGCACTCTATCCACTATATCACCCAGCTACCTCTAATTCCATCTGAATTAGAAAAGATATTAGAGCACAGATTGACAGAGTTGGAAGACTTTGTTAAAACTAAAACCATTTATATAATAACTACTATTTAGATAGTGCTTTAAGCTTACAAAACATTTGTGTTATATTATATCATTGGTCCTCACAACACTTCTGAGAGGGACTCCATTTTACAGATGAGGGAAACAGAGGCTGAGAAGTTTAATGCTTTGCTCAAGGATCACACAGCCAATCCAACTTTCCAGACTTAAGTTCAGAGCTCCACCTTAGAAACAATAATAATAGCTAATATTTATAAAGCATTGTAAGGATTCTAAAATGCTTCACAAAAACTCTCATTTATCCTTAGTTACCCTGTAAGGTGCTATTATTCTCACTCTATAGATAAGGAAACTGAGGGAGGCAGCACTTCTATGACTTGCTCAGGGTCACAAAGATAAGCATCTGAGGCAAGAGCTGATCTCCCATGGTACTGACTCCCAAGGTCAGCACTGAACAAGGTACCCAGAAGATGCCAGGGGGAGGAATCTCACAAATCTGAAGTTCACCCAAGGCCTTATGACCAAAGGACCAGAGATTAAGGCTGGCCCCCCCAGAGCATGAGAGGAACTGGCTGGTTATGTAACCAAAAGAGGGGCCAAGAAGCCCTCTGCTCAAAGATGGGCTTTCCAACTACCTCTGACTTAACCATTTCCCTCATTATAGAATCATGGAGCTAAAAAGGGCCCTAGCTATAATCCAGAGAAACTGAGGCAAGCAAGAAATTTGTTTTAATCTTTAATGTGGAGTTTAAGCTAGTTGACCAGATGAGACTCTTGTCCAAAGCATTTGGCACAGATATACTGAGCGAGGCAGGGAACTTATATAGGGTTTTAGCTAACTAGGATTTGCAAACAAAATCTATAACTTGAGTATACAATCTTATAGGGGAAACAAAGGCAGATAAGGGGGGGGCAAGGACATTGGGAAGATGACAAGCCATAATTCCAGAAAAGGATCATAACTTAATCCTAACAGGATAGGGGTCAAGATAAGAGTGTCCAGGGCAGAAGACAGCGAGGTGAGGGGCAATACTCAAAAGGAGGAAGAATTATCCTAGCAAGAATCTGAGATTGATTCATGGTTTTGTTACTTATCAAGACTCAAGTGACAGAAGAACACGTTGAAATGCAAATCACACTGGTGACCGGAGTAAGTTTTAGAGAGCCAGTGGTTCAGTGTTTATCAGGATTTCTTGGGCCCATCCAATCCCAGCATTTTCCAGCTAGGCCACCCTAAGTGAACCTTTCACAGCTTCTCTAAGTCCCAGCTCCTGTAAAATGAGTATTAGCAGACATATACACATTAATTTAAAGGGCTTAGAGGGAAAAGGATCTGTACTTCATCAATAGGAGCATTCTCTCTACTGACAAATACCACCACCTCTGAATGCCTGATTTGGCCAATTCCATTATGAAGCCTCGCCCCAAATCTAGGCTCACCCTTGAGCTTCAGAGATATTACCAGGTCCATACTTGGCATTTGTTTTTGTTTAATTTTTTTTTTAATTTTTGGCCACCAGGGAACAAAGTATCGATGCCAAGGACATCCCAGATGCCACCAAGGAAAACTCTTGTGCAAGAAGCTGAGGATAAAAAGAGGAACATGCTCAATTCTGGCCTTAGCCCCCTCCCCTTTCTTTCCCCTCTCCCCCCAGCCTCACCCAGGATCATATAATCTAGCAAGTAGGGTGACAAAGGTATGGAAATACATTTAACCCAAGTTCAAACATAGTAAACACCGATCCATCAAAGTGACAATCCAAGAGCCTGAAGGAGGGCTCTCATTTCTCAAGGAGGTTACATGGAGGAAACACCATCTGAGCCCACCTCTCCAGACTTTTCATTCTCTGACTTGGCCTCCCTCATCACCTGGATGCCTCCCTCTAGGGGTCAGCCACCCGATCTCAATCCCCTCCTGGCATGCCCCTTCATGGTCCCCACCCCACTTTCTTATCTCATCTCCTGAGGGCAGGGCCTGCCTTTGCTTGGCAGTCACTCAGCCCACCCCTACCTTGCAGGAAGCCCTCAATAAAAGCTTTCTGCCTGTCCACCTGAAAAGATGGACTTATACAGTACAGATGAAGGAATAAGGGAGAGGGAGGGGGAAAATGAAATTGAAAGACAGGTAGTTTGGTTACAGTAAAATAGCTGATGGCTAACTTTTATGGAGTCCTTTCAACTCTGCAAATATTTGACATATATATTTACATGTAAGCTTTTACAACAATCCTGTGAGTTGATGGCATTATCATTCCCATTTTACAGATGAGGAAAAAGAGGCTCAGAAGGTGGTCTCACCCATCACACTAGTACAAGTCATAAAGGGATTCAGACCTGGGCTCTGCTGACTTCAAGTCCCAGTACTTTTTCTACCCCACATCACATAAAGGAGAGAATGAAATATCACCCCAGAGAGAGGCTGGAGTGTACTGTGGAAGACCATGAAAACTAAGAAAAACTCGGAAAGAGAGTAACAGGTAAGGAAACTGAGGTCCAAGAAGCGAAGTGCTTGTCCAAAGGCACGAAGCTAGTGGTACTACATCTGGAGCTGAAAAGGATCCTAGGGAAACACTCAGCCTTCTAGTCTTACAATCCAAGAAAGGAAGGCCCCGCAGGGACAGTGACTTCTAGGGAACCACATTTAAGTCTTAAGGGCCACAGTGGAACTCAAACCCAGAGCCTCTAACTCCAGATACTGTCCTCTTCTTCCTGAATATGCTGCCTCCAATAATTGTACATGTTCTGGTACTCAACCCAAGGGAGGTTATATGATGAGAACGCTGTGTGCCTCTTCTCAGGCTAGCCAAGGTCTGATGGCCCCACTGATGTGAATCATGACCAGGGGCTCTCATGACTGTCCAGCCTTCCTTCTGCTGCCCTCACTTGTCTCTTTCTCTGTCTCTGTCTCTATCTATCTAGAAAGTTGAACAGTCCTGATAAAAGAGAATTAGATTTGCTAAAAGCACTATAAACTTATTTGACTGTATACCCTGTTCTCATTCATCCTTTCATAGACCAGACTAAAATAAAAGGCCAGATCATATGCTCCCAGGCTTCCATTCTAGCTAACTTTCCTGGGAGGAGAGGGGATGTGGAGGAACAAGAAAAAAATTGTCTTACTTTGGTCAAAATATGCATTTGGGGCCCCAAAGTAAAAATGTGATCACTGGGGTCCCATCCTCAAAAAGAAGTTGCTAGGCAGCTGGGAGACCCCTAAAATGGTGACCACTATCTCATTGCTTCTTCAAGGGTCCTACTCAGGCAGGTCCTACTCAGAGCTCTTCCAATATAACCTGAAACCTTCCCAGAGGCAAAACCAGGTGTCACTACCTTCCCTTCCCTTCCCATCCTATCCCCTCTTGCCCTAGAACTTTGCCAGATTTTTTTTGGGGGGGTGCCAGATGGCAGGAGGCAATTCCTTCCTCCATAGAAGAGACACTTGAACTTGGAGTCCGAAAGCCTCAGTTCCAATTCTGGCCACCCCCTGGTTCACATGACTGTGAACAAGTCCTTTTACCTCTCTCAACTGTTTCCTTGTTAGTCACATGAAAAGCCCAGAACCAGAATTCCAGGATTTTCAAGTCAGAAGAGACCTCCAAGGCCAAGCAGCGCAGGCCATACCCAATACAAAGCACTTGTGAGTCACCAGTGAAGACCTCAAAGGAAGGGCAGCCCATACAAGGGCTTCCTGAAATAGCAAAACTAATTTTACCCCTGGAGAGCTTCTCCTCAGGGCTCCTGGTTTGCCCTCTGGCACTCAGCAGAACAAGGCTCATTGGTCCTCCACAGAGCAGCCCTTCAAAAACCAAGGCTGCTCCTCTTAAAACTCTTCTTTTCCAGACTAAACCTCCTCCCCTGGTCCTTACATGGCCTAATGCTAGGCTATTCACCAGCCAGAGAGCCCTCCTCTGGATACTCTCCAGCTTAACAGCATTGTTCCTAAAATGTGGTACTCAGAACGGAACATAATACTCCAGATGTGACCCACAGGACAGAATCCAAGCTTTACTGCTTCCTTGTTCCTAGAAACATGTGCAAGTTCTGTGTCCTGAATGTAGCCCAAGATGCCATCGGCTTTTCGAGATGCCCCATCCTACTGTTCTAGACCATTACAGTAACAGAACTCTGGCTCAGGAGTCACCGAACTAGGTTAAAATCCTGTTGCTGAGGCTTATTACCTGTCTGACCTGAATAAGTCACCGGATTTCCTTGACCTGTTTCCTCACCTTAAATTGAGGGAATTGGTCCAAATGGCCCCTGAGGTCCCCTCCTGCCAGTTCCCCACTAATGCCTTCACCAAGGGTGTGATGGGTGTGTAGATGACTCTCAGAGGGATTCATTAGAATCAGCAGAGCAGCCATATGGGGTGATACTAGCTGATGCTACCTCAGTCACAATTTTTCATTATTAACAAATCAGAATTTTTCCATGCCTTCTGTATGTTCCCTTCTTTCAGAATACCTTGTGAATCACTCCCTCAGCATTCTCCAAACTGTATCAGCACTCTCCAGCACAAAGCATCTCTATGAAAGCCTGGTCTACCTTGGTTGGCTTTTCTTGTTTCTACTCTCTTTGGTGCCATTTATACCTCTTCCTTAAATGCAGCCAGGACTAGGATGCTAAAATCCAAGGAAAGCTGTTCCAGGGCCCTTCACAGATAAACCAATTGTTTTAAAAATCTTTGCAAATGTAGTCCATTGTTCTGCTGGTTCTCTTCTTTCCATCTTCACCCTTAAATATCCTCAGGGTGACTTTTAGAGCTCTGGTCAAACTTCCTTTAAACTGGTTCTACCCTCCAATTCTCTCTGTTAAGGCAAAACATAATCATCAATCATTCTTTAAGATTTTATAGATGAGTTAATATTGTAAATCAGTGTTGTTTGGCAACAGATTTTACACACACACACACACACACACACACACACACACACACACACACCCCGTCTCCTAGAAAGCTAAACTGGGAGTTTTTTGCATTCTTTGGGTCTCCATGCTATAGCAACTGATTTACATGGGTTAAACTTTTGCAAAAAAAATTTTTTATAATGGCGTAGATGTAATTTCGGTTGTACAATTTTCGAAATGCCTTAAATATTTTTTGACATACTTTCACATAATATTTGTTTAAAAATACTTGTTCAAAAGCCACATACACCCAGGGAGAGGCCTGTGGGATCTGAGTCTGGACCACAACATAGCATTTTCACACTCTCTATTGATGTTTGCTTGCATTATGTTTTCCTTCTCAGGTTTTTTTTTTTCCTTTCCTGTACAGCAAAATAACTATATAAATATGTATACGCATATTAGATCTGTCAAATATTTTAACATAATTAACATGTATTAGACTTCCTGCCATCTGGGGGGGGAGAGTAGGAGGGAAAAATTTGTAACAGAAAGCTTTTCAAGGGTCAATGTTGAAAAATTACCTATGCATATGTTTTACAAATAAAAAGCTTTATAAAGATGCAAAAAAAAAATTAAAGCTAAGAGAGTCACAAAAAAAAAAAAAAAGGAAATACTTGTTCAGAGTTGTTTCAAATGCTTTCTGGGTCAGCCCTCTCATTCAAGCCTGTCAGTGATTCAGGCGAATTTGAACATTATAAAATGTTCACAGACCATAAGGTTCAATAAAAATACTTAAAAACAAAAGGTTGCAATCCTTTGCCTCTATGTTCTCCAGGTAAACAACACTGAGTCAGAAAGATGTCTTTCAAAACAGTGGAAGCTGTGTCACATAAACCAAGTTAGCATTTTATATGACACTATAACATTTGCAAAGCACTTTACATGTTACCTCATTAAAGCTTCACAACCACCCTGGGAGGTAAGTGCTATTTTTATCCCTGTTTTACAGATGAGGAAGCTAAGGCTCAGACAGGTAAAACTACTTGTCCTAAGGCATATTATATCTAAAGCAGAATTTGAATTTAGCTCTTCTTGATTCTTAAACTCAATAGTATATCCACTGTGCCACCCAGATTTTAGGAATTTCAGGAATACCAACTCCCCACAGATGGCCCTTTCTTATGCCTGTAAAACTCTGGAACAGCTAAATTCCAAGGAAAATTATTCTGTTAATGTGTTATATATCATTAGATTGAATACTGCTGATATACTATAAGAAAGGAAAAAATAGATAAAGAGACTGAAAAGACATATATGAACTGATGAATGAAATGGACAGATCCAAACCTTCCACTCTTTAGGTCAAAGAGCCTAGGAATTCCTTAATGGTATTTGCTCAGTAAGGGTCCCAGGAATGTTTACCTCACAAGGAGCCTAGGAATTTCCTGATAGTATTTACTCAATCAGGGTCCGAGGATTGTTTACCTCACACAATCAGAGAAATGGGTTTAATCCACGGTATGTTTGCCCAAACTTAATAAGAGAAGTATTCTATTCCACAAAGGTAGTTTGCTCTGATCCAGGTGTATTGACCCAGATGATGTATCAGTATTTTACAATGTATACCTCAAATCCTGTTACTTCTTTATTATATTAGTAAGAAATCAATGTTTAACTGCAAATTTATGGGGGGAGAAGTGGTCAGTGCTCTTAAAAAACTTGTGGCTACCAGGCTCAGCACTGAATCCTTCTAGCTCGTCTAGGGGTTCAGTCGCCGGGCCCGGCAAATAAACGCTCTCTAAAATTTCAATTACTCGTGACTGTCCAGTGATTTTTCACCGTGGATATCTCAATGAAAACTGAAATAAACAGAACCTGAAGAATAATTTGTACTATAACAACATTATATAACATTCTTGAAGACTTTTATAAACTAATGAACATTGAAATAAGCAGAACCAAAAGAACTCTGTAAAGACAAACAACTTTGAAAGTTCTAAGGACTATAAATAATTAACCATTATTTCAAAAGTCTGTGATGAAATAAACTATCTATATCCTTACAGAAGGGGGATAGATTTAGGGTACAAAATGAGAAATATATATTTTCACATGGAAAGGGTTTTCTTTGAGTATGCACATTTATTACAAGGAATTACTTTTTCTTTTGTTTTTTAATTGGCTAGAGTAGGAGGAAAGAAAATAGATTTCTGTTCATTCAAAAAAATTAACTTTCTTAATAGGGGACATGCTAAGATATCAAATGTTGTACACACTTTCAGATGAGAACAACGGGAGTAGAAAATTTTTCTGATCTTCAAGACCTCTCAAACTTTTCCAAAATAGGATTTATATATAATAAACAAAAGCAATTTCAGCTGCCTCTATTGCCTAGTACAAGAAACTGAAAGCGCTAACAAGTCAACAAACCTATAGCAGAGAAAACTAATCACTATCCCCTAATGTACTCATTCAGCCTCCTCTTCCTACTGCTCACCATACTCTAGCAGCAGAGCTGCACAAGCTGACCAATTCTACACTCACTCTCATTTTCCAGTTTTAGACAATCAAAAGGCAGAAGAAGCCTACTCCAACAAAACAAAACAAAACAAAAAAACCACAAGTATAATAAAACCCAGTACCTTAATAAAGCTCAGTCAAAGAAGTGAAAAACAGAAGAACTAAGCATTCATGGTACTCCATTAAGCCTGAAGAAAAGAGCCTAGCAGGCAACTAGGGCAAATTATGACCCTCCAGAAGTTACTTCAGGAAGAAATTTAGGCCTGTGAACTGGGAATTTCCTGGAATAGGAAAGGCCAAGATATCTTTGAGGTCCAGACCCTGAAGAAAGCACATTCAAAGGTGAATAAGCCATAAAGTGGGCAAGAGGATCCTATAAAAAAACAAACAAACAAACAACTGAAATTACGAAAAATCTCACATGAGTAAGAAAATTCAATTAAAGATTTTGAGTATAAGTAAAGCAATAAAGAAGATATTAACAACAGAAAGGAGTAGGGGCTCCAGATCAGGTAAAAAGTTCAAATAAATACAAATATTGCAAGAAAAAGGAAAATGCATCAACACTTAATAAGGCAGCTGATAGGGCAGCTGGGTGGTACAGTGACCAGAGTACTGGGCCTGGAGTCAGAAGACTCATCTTCCTCAGTTTAAATCTAGCCTCAGACATTTGCTAGCTCTGTGACTCTGGGCAAATCACTTAACTCTATTTGCCTCAGTTTCCTCATCTAAAAATGATCTGAAGAAGGAAATAATAAACTACACCAGTATCTTTTCCAAGAAAACTCCAAAAGGGGTTATAAAGTGTCAAATACCCCTAAAACAATTCAACAACAATGGATTCCCAAAGGAAGAATAAGACCATAGAAGGATATTCCTGAATGATTTTTAAAAGGAACAAGAATAAGTAATAAGGAAGCAGAATTTGTGGCCTAAACAACAGAAATAATTGGAAGAATATAAACACTTGCAAGAAACTGGAAACTGAGTAGATGCCCCTCAGTTGGAGAATGGCTGAGTAAATTATGGTATATGAATGTTATGGAATATTATTGCTCTACAACAAACAATCAGTAGGATGATTTCAGAAAGACCTGGAGAGACTAACATGAACTGATGCTAAGTGAAGTGAGTAGAATCAAGAGAACATTGTACACAGCAACAAGAAGATTATGTGATGCTCAATTATGATGGATGTGTCTCTTTTCAACAGCGAAGTGATTCAGGCCAGTTCCAATAAACCTGTGACGGAGAGAGCGTCATCTGCACCAAGAGAGAGGACTATGGGAACTAAATGTGGATCCAACATAGTATTTTCACCTTTTTGGTTGGTTGTTTGCTTGTTTATATCTGATTTTTCTTGTGTAGCATGATAAATGTGGAAATATATTCAGAAGAACTGTACATGTTTAACCTATAATGGATTACTTGCTGTCTAGGGGTCAGGGGTGATGGGGAAGAAGGGAAAAAATTTGAAACACAAGGTTTTACAAGGATAAATGTTGAAAACTATCTTTCCATGAATTTTGAAAAATAAGAAGCTATTAGTTTATTTTAAGAATACAAACATTTATATCCACATTCACAAATCCAATCAAAGCAACAAAAGAAAAAATAACTAAGAAAAAATACAAATACAAAAAAGTGAAGAATATGGAAGAAAAGCAAAAAGCAGTAATATTAAAGATCTCCATAAATGAAAAATATCCTTGAAAACAAGACATGTGGAGAAATGTGAGGATTATAAGTCTCCCAAAAGAACATGACCAATCAAAAATATCTGAACACTATAATGCAAAAAATAATACAAGCAGACCACCCAGAACTTCTGAACTCAGAAAACAGAATGCCAATCAAATGAATATGCCAATTATCTAAAGAGGGAAAAAATCCAGACCTCCAAGACAAATAGTGGTTAAATTTAACAATTCCATTGAAAAAGAACACATTCTGCAAGTGACCAGGAGAAAGGCCTTCAAAAATAAAACAAATCGGAATAATACAAGATTATTCTACATCCTCAATTGAGGTCCAGGAGAGAATAAAATGTGTTCCCTAAAGCAAAAGAGCTTTAAAAAAATCCAACATAAAAACTTATCTTGCCAATCTAAGCCTTAGTAAAAAAAATAAAATAAAAAAAAATAAAAAGATAGACATTCAATAAAAAGAAAACATCCCTAGAAAGAAAACCTTACCTGAAGAAACTGTTTTCTTCTCAAACAACCCAAACAACAGAAATATAATAAGGGTAAACAAATACAGCAACCAAGTAACACAACAACAAAATAACAATAGAGGGCCTATTGAGAAATTTCTTTCTAAACATACATTAAGTGACAAGGGCAAAAGCAGGAGTCAAATAGAAGTGGTGGTTGAAAACAAGTCAAGCATCATGGACTAAACCTCATCTATAGGTGAATGAATGTTTTTTACAGAATTGTATTCCAAATGGAAAGTTACATAAAAGGGAGGAGGGAAGGAAAATGATACAGGGGAATAAATGATGTAGTCTAACCAAATTAAAGGTTACCAGTGAAGGGAAAATTAACTCCTGCAGTCTCTTCTCAGGAAATGGAGAACCTCTAGAGGACTAGACAAAGATGCCAAGTGAGGGACTAAAAGGGGGAAAGAAAAAGGAAATTTTTGATTCAGAGGTCAGGGGGGATATCACTGAGGAATGCTCCTAAGAGAGAAGAGAGATATAGTCTATAAAAGTGATAAGGACATCACAATCTGCAAGGATTTGGTGCTCAGAGAAGCCACTCAGAAAAAGGGAAGCCAGAGTAACTGGGGTTAACTGAATTCCAGAAGAATGGGAAGATATGAACCAAGCAAGGAAATTTCAAGGAAAATGGATAAAAAATTACCAAGAGGAAGGCAAATATTAAAAATGAAGCACACAATTAGGGACATAAGAAAATTCCTATCATGGGACAATATTCTCTCTACTACCTCAAGAATTGTTTGTTGTTGCTGTTGCTTTTCCTGAGAGTGAGGCACAATGGGGAAAAAAAGAGGTCCAGGGGATAACATATACAGGGCAATAACATGAAAACTGTCTAAAAGGAGAAACCAAAAATAGGTACTTTAGAAACTTTAATTCCATGAGGAACACAGAGAAACTAAAGAATGATTAAACTGGTATGAAGATGTTGAATTAAAGAATAAAAATCTAGAATAGACAGAATGTGAATAAAATAAGGAAGTTAAGGGAAAAAGAACGTGAAAATTCTAAAATGAATAAAACAAATCAAAGGTAAGGGCACAGAATTTTATTTCATTACTTAACTTTCAGGTGATGTCATAGTATTTTAGCTTTTGCTTAATTATTCTACTTTGAGATCTCTCAAAGGAAAAAAGTAATCCATAAATGACTGCAAAGTAAAAACAAAATCTATCACTAAAACTTTAAAAAGAGAAGAAATCAGGAAGCTTTGGGTTCCAGACGCACCAATGCTTCATTATAGCTGCTAGGGAACTCTCACTGTCCTAAGCAGTTCTCTCATCATGTAAGGCAAAGAGAAGGTGCTCATCTTCATTAGTAAAAGCCTGTTCCTCAGTGGGTGGTCCTGATACTCATAAAATCATAGGTACAATAAAAATAAAACTTTTTGTAGCCTTTTACTATTTATTATCATGGCCCTGATGTATTAGTGATCTGACTATACAGAAAAAGCTTAATCAACCATATTTAAAATTTGCTCATTTTGAAAAAGTATTTGAGTTGAGAGAGCAAAATGTTAACACAAAGGTTAATGTAAAGAGAGCAGAGACCCTATGTTGATAAATACTAGAGCACAGAACAGAAAGGCAATGACCAGATCTCTCCTTGAATCAAACCACTGGGGAGTACCACAAATTTACAAATCGCCAGAATGAACTGTGAAAGCAGCAGCAAAAGGAATCTCCCCAATATGTAATTAAAGGGGGGCAGCTAGGTGGCATAGTGGATAGAGCACAGCCCTGAAGGCAGGAGGACCTAAGTTCAAATCTGGTTTCAGACACTTAACATTTCCTAACTGTGTGACACTGGGCAAGTCACAATCCCAATTGCCTCAGTGAAAAAAAAAATAAATAATAATAATTAGAGTTCAACACTAACAAAAAGTGCAAAGTCAAGAAATAGGCTAGAAAAATGAGCAAACAAAATAAGAACCCAGTCATAAGAAGCTACTATGATGAAATGGAAGATTAAAATTTAAACACTAAAGAAAGTAAAAAAAAAAAAAAAAAAGACATTGACTTGAAAATACAAACAAGCAACACCTCAAAGGAAAATACAAAGTGGACACAAGCTCAACAAGAATTCTTAGAAGAGCCAAAAGAAAGAATTTTTTTTTTTAAAAGCAAAAGCATTATTTTAAAAACCAAATAACAGCTATAAAAAGAAAATTGGGGGAAGGGCAAAATAAGAGCTTTGAAAGAAAATTATGAAAACAGAATGAAGAGCTTGGTAAAAAAAAAAAAACTGAAGAAAAGAACTCCTTAAAAATAAGAACTGGTCAAATGAAAGCTAATGAATCCATGTGACATGAAGAAACAATAAAAAAAAACCTCAGAAGTCTAGGAAAAATAGAAGAAAATATGAAATATCTCACAGAAAAACAACTGACCTGGAAATAGAACAAGGAGAGATCATATAAGAATTATTGAATTGCCTGAAAGCTATTAACAACAACAAAAAAGCCTAGACACTGTATTTTAAGAAAATATAACGGCAAATTTCCCAGATATCTTAGAACCAGAGGGCAAAGTAGAAATTAAAAGAAAACACAAGTTACTTGAAAGAAATCACAAAATGAAAACTTTCAGGAATATTTAAAGCAAAATAGTGATCACCTAAGTCGATGAAAAACGATTGTAAACAGCCAAAAAGAATGAAATACTATAGAGATACAGATAAATTGATATTTAATGAAATAAAGGACTTTTAAGCATTCCTGATAAATATCAGAGCTGAACAGAATATGACATCTAAACACAAGAATCAAAAGTAGTATAAATTATTTATTTATACTACTCAGAAATCATAAGGGACTAAAAAAAGTTAAATTGTTTTCTTTCTTCTATGGGAAAATAATTCATATAGCCCCCATGAATTTTATTATAACTAAAGCAGTTACAAAGTGTGTACTTAAGACAGAGAGCATGGATATGAGTCTATTAGGTTGACATGATCTCAAAAGCAGAATGGAAGAATGGAGAAGAGGAATGCCATGGGAGACAAGGGAAAAGAGAAGAAGAATAAATAAGGCAAAAAAAGAGTATATATAATGGAGGGAAGAATGGGGAGGGGAGGATAAAGAGTAGGGCAAAACTTGAAGTTCACTCTCATATGAACTGGTTTAAAGATGAAGTTTAACATGGTTGTGTTAATTTTATCCAAAAGAGAAGTGAGAGAGAAAGGAACTAAGAAAAAGTGGTGGTGGGAGAGAGATTTGTTGTTCAATTGTGTCTGATTCTTTGTGACTCCATTTGGGATTTTTTTGGCAAAGAAAATGGAGTGGTTTGTCATTTTCTTCTCCAGCTCATTTTAAAGATGAGGAAACTAAGAAAAGCAGATCTGAGTAATTTACCCACAGTTATACAGCTAGTAAATGTCTGAGGCCATATCTGAACTCAGGTCTTCCTGACTCCAGGTCTAGCATTCCATTCACTGCATCATGTAGCTGTCCCAAAGGGGGTTGAGGGAAGTAAAGGATAGATTATAGGAAACAGTGATCAAAAGCAAAACAGACTCCTGAGAAAGGGACAAATTTTTTAAAAAGAAGAATAAATGTAAGAGAATAAAATAGAGGGAAATATACAGTTAGCAATCATAACTATGAATAAAACAGAAGAAGGTAGAATGAATTAGGAACTAGAATTTAACAATATGTTGCTTACTAGAAACACACTTGAAACACAAATATACACACAGAGTTAAAAATAAGCTCTTAGAACAGAATCTTATGCTTCAGCTGAAGTAAAATCATGATTTCAGAGAAAGCAAAAATAGACTTAATTAAAAGAGAGAATCAGGGAAACTACATTTTGCTAAAAGGTGCAACAAAAAGAGATAAAGATCAAATCAAAGAATTTGGTACACAACTAAAAAGGAAGAAGAAAACTCCCCAATTATATAAGTTAGGTTTAGAATTAAATAGAAGGAAAATAGACTCAATTGCCTTCAGGAAATTTCAAAGATCCTTTGCTGACTTCAAATTAATTATTAAGAAAAAGATATAGATACCATAAAAGTACATAAATATTAAGACTTTTCTCAAGAACAAAATGTGAATTGGCATATATGGACTAGTTACAATTTACATTTTTGGGGAAAATACCCAGGTTAATGAGATCTTAAATATATGATTATTTGGGTATAATTATCTATTGACTCATATTGTGCTTGTATTACAATAAAACCCCTAGATCTTTTTTTAAAACTGCTATCTATGCCTCTCCCATCTTATTTCATCATTATTAAAGTTCATCTATTATAGCTCAATGTGCTAGCCCATCAAGATCTTTTTAGATCTTGGCTCTGTCATCTCATGTGTTATCTGCAGATTAGGAAAATCTATCATCTGTTATCTATTCAATTAACTGATAAAAATATTAAATACTATAGGATGAAATTTTATCTGTAGGGTATTCCACTGGAGAACTGCCTACAAGTTGACATGAAAACTTTACTGCCTACCCTTGTGTCCAAGTATTCAACCAACTCTGATAACTTTATTACTATCATCTAATACACATTTCTCCCTTTTTTTCTATAATAACAGCAAGAGAAACTGTCAAATATTTTGCTAAAATCTGAGTAAACTCTACATAATTACACTGACCTACAAGCTTAGGATTTTTCTTGTTTTTACCAGACTGATTTCCTCAGTATAGGGAGCTCCCAATGATGAATTTCTTCTACCAGTATAGGCTCCTTCATGAAACACCTTAGCTCTTTGTAATTATTATCTTTCTTTTCCAGATGTTCACTTACCAATTCTTTTATTAATCTGTTTTAAAACCTTACCAGAAATCAAAGTCAAGCTTGTAGTCTATAGCTTGGAGAATTCCCTCTTTTGAAAAGTAGAACATTTGCATTTCTCCAATTTTGTGCCACTTCTCTGATTCTACATGATCTTTCAAGTATCACTGACATTGGTTTAGCAATCACATTTGCCAATTCATTTAATACTCAGAGATATAAAATTAGTTGTTCAGAAATATGGATATACAATTCTGATGGACATGGCTCTCTTCAATAATGAAATGTTTCAAACCACTTCCAATTGTTCACTGAAGAGAGCCATATACACCCAGAGAGAGGGATGTGAAATGTGGACCACAACATAACATTTTCATGCTCTCTATTGATGTTTGCTTGCATTGTGCTTCCTTTATCTGATTTCTCTTTCTTGTAGATACGATTTTTCTTGCACAACAATGATAAGTGTGAAAATATATATAGATATATTCGATTTGTCAAGTATTTTAACATAATTAACATGTAGTGGATATCCTGCCATCTAGGGGAGGGCTGGGGAGTAGGGGGGGGGGAAATTTGTAACAGAAAGCTTTGCAGGGGTTAATGTTGGAGAATTAACCATACATATGTTTTACAAATAAAAAAAAAGAAATATGGATATAGATAAAAATATACACACAAACTCATACAGATCTGACTTGTATTCATCAGAGGCAAGTGCCTGCTCTATTATTGTTTCCTTCCTCACTTCTGATATCAATTCCTTATTAATCATTTTTGGGGTGTTCTTTCCAATTCCCTCCAACCCAAAGGTCACTTTCCTTTGCAGGGAATATACAAAGTAAGAACTTAGCATACCTACCCCCTTCATGATGTCAGTTATTACCATCACATGCACACACAGCAGTTCTATGCTTTTAAAAAAATCTTCCCTTTCCCAATAGAGCTTTAAAAATATTTTTTAAAAAATCTTTTGTCCTTGGCTTTCCTTGCTCACCTAAATTCACTTTTAAGTTTGTCATTCCAATCACTGTTTTGAGTGTATGTGTATATACATATTGTTCATTTTAAAAGATTTTATTTTTATCTTTTGTCTTTACATCATCTTTACTTCTCTCTTCCCTACTCCAAAAACCAGTTCTAGAAACAAAAAGTGAAAAAAAGCAATTTCAGCAAAACCATCAACACATCAACTGAGTCTGAAGATTTCTCATCTCCACAATGAAGCAAAGAGTTACATTTTATCCTCTTTTCCTTGGGGATGAATTACATTGTGTTCAATATGAGGTTTTTGTTCTTAGCATTTACATTATCGTAGTCATTATATATTTTTTTTTCTTGGTTCTGCTCACTTCACTTTGCATCAATCAGTTCAAAGAAATTTTTCCATGCTTCTCTGAAATCTTCACATTAATTTTCTTATGACAAAATAACATATTCCATTATATTCACATAACCACAACTTGTTTTAACCATTCTCTGATCAACTGACATCTACTTTGTTTACAATTTTTTGCTATTATAAAAAAAGTTGCTATAAATATTCTAAAATATTATATGTATAAGAGACCCTTCTATCTTGGACCTCCTTTAACATATATTCTTAGTAGTAAGGTCTCTGGGTCAAAGGATATGGGTTTTACCAGTCATTTTTATAACATAATTCTCAACTGCTTTTCAAAATAGCTAAACCAATTCACAGCCCCACCAACAGTGTATGAGGGTACTTCATCTCACAATACCCCCAACATTAACTACCCTAATCCTTTAACATTCTTCTTAAAGGAAAATAGCATATGTTTGAATTTATTCTCCTTTACCTTTTCTTGCTTCCAAATTTTGTTCCTTTTTTTCTTTTAAAGTAAAAGTTGATTAGAGTTCTCTGTACAACAATATAAGTCTCTTCAGATAAATCTCATTTTACCTCACCAGAATTGTTTCCTTTGTGTCTGGATATCAGGACTATCTACCTCACATAATCTCATGGTTATGAGAATGATATGGATACAAATAAGCAAAATGTAACATTCAGAGTGTATGGATCATATGGAGGCAGGAATAGGTACAACTTTGCTGACTTCTCCCTACAATTTTCTCCAAAGGAGACTTTAATTCCTGCCAAGGAAAAACAGAAATTAGGGCCGGAAGTGGGCCCCTCTCCTCTCCTCAGAGAGAGGGGTTACTGGAAAAAATATGGTTAGGTTAACAGAAGTAATTTTCAAATTAAAGCTAAACTTCTGGGTGCTGTTCCTTAATAGGGAAAAGAGAGGTCTCAAGCTCTTTATCTTAAAACTGATTCCCTTCATACCAAATGCCAGCTCCACAAGGAACACACACAGCAGGCAATTATGGAATCTATCCAAGTCAGTAAACCAAACACACATCTGAGAAGGTATACACAGGAGAATACATAATAAACAATGCACAGTATAGGCACATTATAATTTCATATTTCACAATTCAATGCCAAGTGGAGGTTTTTAAAGTGCTTTTTTTTTTTTTATAACTCTGTGACTTATACAAGGCAAGTCTTACTTTTATCATCCTTAATTTACACATAAAGAAACTTGGACTCTGAAACATTGAATAACTTACCTATGGTTCACATAGCTAATAAGTATCTGATACTTACTAACTATGTGATCCTAGGCAAGTCATTTTATTCTGTTTGCCTCAAGTTTCCTCATCTGTAAAATGAGCTGGAGAAGGAAACGGCAAACCACTGCAGTATCTTTGCCAAGAAAATTTCAAATGGGGTCACAGAGTGTCAGACATAACTGAAACAACAGAACAAAAAAAATTATTATTAACTACTTATACTCAAGAACATCACGGTCAAGTCCCCTAGTCTGTGACCTTTGGGCTCTGTACACTATAGAGGAAAATGGGCTATACTGTGTTCCATCTTCACCTAAGCCCACACTTCAATTTTTAAAAAATATCCCCCAAAATACAGATTCCATTTGCCAGTAAGCCTCTACTAAAATTCTCCTCCAATGCCTCAATATGGTATCAAGATGATGCAGCTGAGAACAATGTCTGGCAGGTTCTATCAGGATCAGGATAAGGTCTCTATGTCCATCACGTGGGGACCAACTTTCTAAGTAGGGGGAAGAAACCTGGACTTAAGAAAGCGCAAGTCAATGCAAATCATGGCTCTCTTAGCGCTTGTGTGACTTTGAGCTTAACTGCTTTGGGACTCATCGGTACCATAGACGGTGGAACTAAATCACTTCTAAAGCCCTTCCAGCTTTAAATTTTGAGAAGCCCATCATCCCAGATTGACAGATAAAGCATTTATTAAGCACTTATTATATGCCAACTATGTGCTAAGAGCATAAATACTAACAAGCCATTCCCGGTCCTGAAGAAGCTTATATTCTAATAGGGAAAGACAACACCCAAAAGAGAGCTTCAAAGTGGCAAGAAGGAGGTATTTGGATGGGGGAAAGTTTCTAAAGGAGACTGAGGAGTCCTGAGCTTAAACAGCTCCAGAGAAAGCCCAGATGGCAAGGGGTTGAAGCAGGTCTGGTGTAAGCAAGGCTGGCACAAGAGCCTTTTCAAATAGAGTGGGGGGGGGGGGCGGAGTGCAGACACGACTCTCTGTAACCTCCTCTGACCTTCTCTCAAACCAACAGCAGATTCAGCCTCTGAACTGGTTCTGGAGTGAAAGCTCCCCCAAATATTTGGAGTTCAACACATTTCCAGCAAAAGTTACCTTGGAGGAGCTCCAGAGCAGGTATGTTTCAGACAGGCAGGGGATCGACCGCTTGCTGCGCTCAGGTGCCATCGCACAGCCAGGGCAAAAGACATGGGCTGTGACAATGCGTGGCAGGTTCTAAGCACTCGGGAAGTCCCTGGGAGACACTTGGGCCACTTTGCTTTGCTTGCGGGCAGATGCTTTGGCAGATCTGCCTTTGGTAAAGGGTGGATTGAGAACAGCTGAAGAGTGTGGACCTGGCCCAACCTGGCCTGACCAGCCACATACCAGAAGTCAACTACACAAACTGCCCCAAGGCAAATTGAAACTGCTGTGGGTCCCCTGCTTTAATCAGACCTCAAGCTCTAAAAAATGAGTAAGAAACAGAAGAGAACTCTTAGCATAAACAGCTTTTACGGAGAGAAAGAAGGGCAGACATCAGATCCTGAGGTTTCTAAAGGGAAAGCAACTCCAGAGGAAGCCACAAAGGTGGACATGAGCTGGTCCCCATTTCACAAGGCTTTCCTGGAAGAATGCATAAAGAATCTCAAAAGAGAGTTAAAAGAAAAATGGGGAAATGAATTGAGATCAGTGCAAGAAGGATATAATGCCCTGCAACAGAGATATGAAAAAGTGAAAAACAAAACTGGTGAGATGGAAAAAGTCACCAACTCACTAGAAAACAAAATTGGTGAAATGGAAAAAGACACCAACTCACTGAAAAACAAAAATGGTCAAATGGAAAAAGACAACAATTCACTGAAAAAAAAATTGGTGAAATGGAAAAAGACAATAATTCACTGAAAAAAAATTGGTGAAATGGAAAAAGACTGCAATGAACAAAAAAATTCAATTGGCCAGTTACAAAAGGAGCTAAAAAAAGTTAACTGAAGAAAATAATACATTAAAAATTAGAATTGAACAAATGGAAGTGAATAACTCAATAAGACTCCAAGAATCAAACAAAAACAAAAAAATGAAAAAATAGAAGAAAATATGAAATATCTCCTAGGAAAAACAACTGACTTGGAAAACAGATCTAGGAGAGACAATCTAAGGATTATTGGACTCCCTGAAAGCCATAATGAAAAAAAGAACCTAGACGCTATCTTCCAGGAAATCAGGAAAAAAAATTGCCCTGATGTTTTAGAATCAGAAGGCAAAATCGCCATTGAAAGAATTCATCGATCACCTCCTGAAAGAGACCCCAAAATTAAATCCCCAAGGAATATTGTGGCCAAATTTCAGGACTATCACACCAAGGAAAAGATACTGCAAGCAGCTAGAAAGAAACAACTCAAATACTGAGGAACTGTAATTAGAATCACACAAGATCTATCAGCTTCCACTTTAAAGGATCAAAGGGCCTGGAATCAGATATTCCGAAAGGCAAAGGAACTTGGATTACAGCCAAGAATAAGTTATCCATCTAGAATAAGCATTATCTTCCAGGGGAGAAGATGGACATTCAGTGATAGAGGTGAATTTCACCTATTTCTAATGAAAAGACCAGATCTAAACAAAAAATTTGACCTCCAAACACAGAACTCAAGACAAGCATAAAAAGGTAAAAAGGAAAGAACTCTTGAGAACTATATTTCTACTATGGGTATACTTACAGAATGGGGGTACAATTTGATTTTACTTTGATAATATGAAAAAGAAACTAGAGGTGGAAGGGCTATCACACTGGAAAAAGAGGGGAAAGGAGGTAAAATAAGGTTAAAAAAAAGGAGATAAAAATAAGGTAAAATCTCATAAAGAGGAAAAGAAAATCTAATATAATTGAGGGGAAAAAGGGAGAGTGATGAGCATTATGTGAATCTTACTCTCTTTAGATTGGGCTCTAAAAGAGTATATCAGACACATCTGGTTTCACAGAAAAACTTGCCCCTCCATATTGGGAAGTAGGAGGGAAAGGAGGAAAAGAAAGGGATAAACGAATAGATGGGAAAATAAAAGAATTAAGGAAAAGGTGTAAAAAAAGGGGAGGGGCTCTAAAGGGGGGAGGACTGTTAGAGGGAGGTGGTCATCAAAAACAAAATACTGGGGAAGGGGGAAGGGAGAAAGGGGAAAGGAAAGAGGAAAACATAACTTTGGGTGAATAAGATGGCAGGAAATACAGATTTAGTTATTTTAACTATGAATGTAAATGGGATGAACTCTCCCATAAAACGGAAGCGGATAGCAGACTGGATTAAAAGCCAGAATGCTACAATATGTTGTTTACAAGAAACACATCTAAAACATAGAAATACATACAGAGTGAAGGTAAAGGGCTGGAGCAGAATCTATTATGCTTCAGGTGAACAAAAAAAAAAAAAAAAAAAAAAAAAAGCAGGGGCAGCAATCCTGATCTCAGATAAAGTAAAAACAAAGATAGATCTAATTAAAAGAGATAAGGAAGGAAACTATATTTTACTGAAGGGTACCTTAGATAATGAAGCAATATCAAAACTAAACATATATGCATCAAGTGGTATACCATCCAAATTCCTAGAGGAGAAGTTAAAAGAGATGCAAGAAGAAATAGACAGCAAAACTATACTGGTGGGGGATCTCAACCTTGCTCTCTCTGAATTAGATAAATCAAACCACAAAATAAATAAGAAAGAAGTTAGGGAGGTAAACAAAATGTTAGAAAAGTTAGGTATGATAATCTTTGGAGAAAATTGAATGGAGACAGAAGGGAGTTTACTTTTTTCTATATGGTTTATGGAACATATACAAAAATTGACCATGTGTTAGGGCATAAAAACCTCAAAATCAAATGCAGAAAGGCAGAAATAATAAATGCATCCTTTTCAGATCCTGATGCAATAAAAATCACATGTAATATAAGGACAGGAGAAAACAGACCAAAAGTTAATTGGAAATTAAATAATCTTATCCTACAGAATGAACAAGTGAAAGAGCAAATCATAGACACAATCAATAATTTCATTCAGGAGAATGACAATAATGAGACAACATACCAAAATTTGTGGGATATGGCCAAAGCAGTTATAAGGGGTAATTTTATACCTCTAGATGCTTCTCTGCATAAAATAGAAAAAGAGAAGATCAATGAATTGGGCTTACAATTTAAAAAGCTAGAAAAAGAACAAATTAAAAACCCTCAATTAAATACCAAATTGAAAATTCTGAAAATAAAAGGGGAGACTAATAAAATTGAAAATAAGAAAACTATTGAACTTATAAATAAAACTAAGGGTTGGTTTTATGAAAAAAACCAACAAAATAGATAAGCCTTTAGTTAATTTTATTGAAAAAGGAAAGAGGAAAATCAGATTGTTAGTCTCAAAAATGATAAGGGAGAACTTTCCACCAATAAAGAGGAAATTAGAGCAATAATTAGGAGTTACTTTGCCCAACTTTATGCCAATAAATTTGATAATCTAAATGAAATGAAGGAATATCTACAAAAATATAGATTGCCCAGGTTAACAGAAGAGGAAATAAATTATTTAAATAGCCCCATTTTAGAAAAAGAAATAGAACAAGCTATTAATCAACTCCCTAAGAAAAAATCTTCAGGGCCAGATGGATTTACATGTGAATTCTACCAAATATTCAAAGAACAATTAATTCCAATACTATATAAACTATTTGAAAAAAATAGGGAAAGAAGGTGTATTACCAAATTCCTTTTATGATACAGATATAATGCTGATAGCTAAACCAGGTAGAGTGGCAACAGAGAAAGAAAACTATAGACCAATTTCCCTAATGAATATTGATGCAAAAATCTTAAATAAGATTTTAGCAATGAGATTACAGAAAATCATCCCCATCACTATGATCAAGTAGGATTTATACCAGGAATACAGGGCTGGTTCAATATTAGGAAAACTATAAGCATAATCAATTACATTAATAACCAAACTAACAAAAATCATCTGATTACCTCAAAAGATGCAGAAAAAGCATCTGATAAACTCCAACACACATTCCTATTAAAAACACTGAAGAGTATAGGAATAAATGGGCTTTTCCTTAAAATCATCAATACCATCTATTTAAAACCATCAGCAAGCATCATATGTAATGGGGATGAACTAGACCCATTCCCATTAAGATCAGGAGTGAAACAAGGCTGCCCCCATCACCATTATTATTTAATATTGTATTAGAAATGTTAGCTTTGTCAATAAGAGAAGAAAAAGAGATTAAAGGAATTAGAGTTGGTAATGAGGAAACCAAATTATCACTCTTTGCAGATGACATTATGGTATACTTAGAGAACCCTAGAGACTCAACTAAAAAACTACTAGAAACAATTCACAATTTTAGCAAAGTTGCAGGATACAAAATAAATCCACATAACTCAGCAGCATTTTTATATATTACCAACAAAGTTCAGCAGCATGACACAAAAAGAAATTCCATTCAAAATAACTGTCGATAATATAAAATATTTGGAAATCTATCTACCAAGGAAAAGTCAGGAACTATACGGAACTAAACTACAAAACACTTTCAACACAAATAAAGTCAGACCTAATCAAAAACATCAAGTGCTCATGGGTAGGCCAAGTGAATATAATAAAAACGACAATACTACCCAAACTAATTTAGTGCCATACCAATCAAACTCCCAAGAAATCATTTTAAAGCTCTAGAAAAAAGAGTAGCAAAGTTCATTTGGAAGAACAAAAGGTCAAGAATTTCAAGGGAATTAATGGGGAAAAAAAAAGGCTGATGAAAGTGGCTTTGCTGTACCAGATCTAAAACTGTATTATAAAGCAGTGGTCATCAAAACCATTTGGTACTGACTAAGAAATAGAGTAGTTGGTCAGTGGAATAGGATAGGATCACAGGACAAACTAGCCAATAACTACAGCAATCTAATGTTTGATAAACCCAAAGACCCCAGCTTTTGGAATAGGTACTCACTATTCGACAAAAACTGCTGGGAAAATTGGAAACTAGTATGGAAGAAATTAGGGCTTGACCCACACCTAACACCACGTACCAAGATAAGATCTAAATGGGTTCATGATTTAGACATAAAGAGTGATATTATAAGCAAATTAGAGGGATTGGCTAAGATGACAGGAAAAGATAATGACAAATGTTGGAGGGGATGTGGGAAAACCGGGACACTGATACATTGTTGGTACAACTGTGAATGGATCCAACCATTCTGGAGAGCAATCTGGAACTGTGCTCAAAAAGTTATCAAACTGTGAACATCCTTTGACCCAGCAGTGTTTCTACTGGGCCTATATCCCAAAGAGATCTTAAAGGAGGGAAAGGGACCCACATGTGCAAAAATGTTTGTGGCAGCCCTTTTTGTAGTGACAAAAACTGGAAACTGAATGGATGCCCATCAATTGGAAAATGGCTGAATAAATTATGGTATATGAATGTCATGGAATATTATTGTTCTGTAAGAAACGACCAGCAGGATGATTTCAGAGAGGCCTGGAGAGACCTACATGAACTGATGCTAAGTGAAATGAGCAGAACCAGGAGATCATTACACACAGCAACAAGACTATATGATGATGAATTTTGGTTCTCTTCAACAATGATGTAATTCAAACCAGTTCCTATTGTTCAGCAATGAAGATAGTGATATACATCCAGAGAGAGGCCTGTGGGAACTAAGTGTGGACCACAACACAGCATTTTAACGCTTTCTATGAATATTTGCTTGCATTTTGTTTTCCTTCTTAGTTTGTTTTCTTTTTTCCTCTTTCTAGATCTGATTTTTCTTGCGCAGTAAGCTAACTGTATAGATATGTATACATATATTGGATTTGTCATATAATTTAACATATTTAACATGTATTAGACTACCTGTCATCTAGGGGTAGGGGTAGGGGGAAGGGGGGGAAAATTTGGAACAAAAAATCTTTTTTTTGCAAAGGTCAATGTAGACAAATCACTCATATGTTCTGTAAATAAAAAGCTTTAATAAAAAAAATAAGCAAATTAGAGGAACATAGGATAGTTTACCTCTCAGACCTGTGGAGAAGGAAGGAATTTGTGTCCAAAGAAGAATTAGAACTCTTAATTGAACACCAGATAGATAATTTTGACTATATTAAGTTAAAAAGTTTTTGTACAAACAAAACTAATGCAGACAAGATTAGGAGGGAAGCAATAAATTGGGAAATCATCTTTACATTTAAGGGTTCTAATAAAGTCCTCATTTCTAAAATATATAGAATATTGTCTCATATTTATAAGAATTCAAGCCACTCTCCAATCGATAAATGGTCAAAGGATATGAACGGACAATTTTCACATGATGAAATTAAAACTATTTCTAGTCATATGAAAAAGGTGCTCTAAATCACTATTGATCAGAGAAATGCAAATTAAGACAATTCTTGAGATACCACTACACACCTGTCAGATTGGCTAACATGACAGGAAAAGATCATGACGAATGTTGGAGGGGATATGGGAGAACTGGGACACTCATACATTGTTGGTGGAACTTTGAATGGATCCAACAACTCTGGAGAACTATGCTCAAAAAGTCATCAAACTGTGCATACCCTTTGACCCAGCAGTGTTTCTATTGGGTTTATATCCCAAAGAGATCTTAAAAGAAGGAAAGGGCCCCACATGTGCAAGAACGTTTGTGGCAACCCTTTTTGTAGTGGCTAGAAACTGGAAACTGAATGGATGCCCATCAATTGGAGAGTGGCTGAATAAATTGTGGTTTATGAATGTTATGGAATATTATTGTTCTGTAAGAAACGACCAACAGGAGGATTTCAGAGAAGCCTGGAGAGACTTGTATGAACTGATACTGAGTGAAATCAGCAGAACCAGGAGATCATTATACATAGCAACCACAATACAATTCTGATGGACATGGCTCTCTTCAACAATGAAATGTTTCAAACCAGTTCCTATTGTTCAGTGATGAAGAAAGCCAAATACATCCAGAGAGAGGTTTACGAAATGTAGACTACAACATAACATTTTCATGCTCTATACTGATGTTTGTTAGCATTGTGTTTCCTTTTTCTGATTTTTTTTGTTCATGTAGATACAATTTTTCTTGCACGGCAAGTATGGAAATATGTATACATCTATTCGACTTGTCAAGTATTTTAATATAATTAACATGTAGTGGACTTCCTGCCATCTCGGGGAGGGGAGGAGACTAGGGGGAAAATTTGTAAAGGAAAGCTTTGTAAGAATCAATGTTGAAGAACTACCCATACATGTGTTATGCAAATAAAAAGCTTTAAAAATAAAAAAAATTTTAAAAATTAAAAAAAATTAAAAAAAAAACAACAATGAAATGTTTCAAACCAGTTCCAATTGTTCAGTGATGAAGAAAGCCAAATACATCCAGAGAGAGGGATATGAATGTGGAAAACAACATAACATTTTCATGCTCTCTATTGATGTTTGCTTGCATTATGTTTCCCTGCTCAGATTTTTTTTTCTTGTAGATCCGATTTTTCTTGCACAGCAAGAAAACTGTAAAAATATGTATACACATATTCGATTTGTCAAGTATTTTAACATAATTAACATGTAGTGGATTTCCTGCCATCTAGAGGAGGGGTGGGGGTTAGGGGGGAAAAATCTGTGTAACAGAAAGCTTTGCAAGGGTCAATGTTGAAAAATTACCCATACATATATTTGGCAAATAAAAAGCTTTAAAAAAAAATCAAATAGAGTTCAGGAACCAACTCACAAGCAAAGGAGAAAAATGTAGAGCTGGATTTGTTCTATTGGCCTGAGGGCAATGGAAATAATTCACTGCAAGTAGAATAGGATTGAGACCTAAATCCATGGAAAGCATACCCATCACAGCACAATAATAAACATTCATCAAACCCTTATTTTGCACTAGGGTTTACACTGGGCATGCTCTGTCTCACTGGCAGCATTCTCCCCTTAGAAATGCCTCCTTTCGAGGTAGAACCCACTCTTCTGACTGGGGAGTCCCTAGACCAGACCATTCTATAAGGCTCGCATACTTCATTCCAAGCTCTGATTATCAATCTCCACACTGCTCTATCTCCATACCAAAAACACAACCCCAGGATATTTTCCTCTGTTTTCTAGCTCTCCCAAATACAAGTCTACAGAGATTAGCTCTTTCAACTGTATTTGTATCTTTGGTCTGTAGGACAGTGCCTGTCATTATTATGCACTTAACAAATGCTTTTGCTAGAGAGTTGATAAGACTCAAGAGCACAGATCAAAGTATATTTTCTTTTGTTTATGGACAAAATTAATTCAGGAATTTT
This sequence comes from Myrmecobius fasciatus, assembly GCA_023553655.1. Taxonomy (NCBI): domain Eukaryota; kingdom Metazoa; phylum Chordata; class Mammalia; order Dasyuromorphia; family Myrmecobiidae; genus Myrmecobius; species Myrmecobius fasciatus. The sequence continues at coordinate 217,215 of JAJPUD010001186.1, read as the reverse complement.
GCTTTACATGACTATACATATTTATAATAGTCTTTGCTTTTCTAGCCTTTTCAATGGGTGAGAAATGAAGTAGGGAAAAGAGAAAATTTGGAACTAAAAATAAAATTAAATCTAAAAGAGAAAAAGGAAAAAATTTTGCCATTAAAAATAAACTGAATGATGCTAAAAACGATTCTACCTATCTCTCTGAATTTCAACCATACTCAATCTATTCCCACCCTCCCAGTCTTTGCCTTAGTTGTATTATTCTGACTTACAATCCTGTCTCCCAGCTCATCTGCCATCTAGAACCTATTAGAACAGGGCTGGTCACGAATAAGAACTTTTGCTTTTGGATGAAATAAACCAAATTTTGAGCCATAGGAGGCTAATAATAGAAGTATAATGTAATCCAAAAGGGGAACTGCCATCTCTTCAAACTTTTAAAACTTTCCTTTCTATCTGCAACATGCTGACCACACAAAGCTAATAGGCAAGAGGAAAAGGGATTCAAGAATGGACCAATAACAGAATGTCCAGCAATCAGTGGTCAAGAAAAAACCATCAATAAATATGATATATATCTCTCAAAGCTGAAGCAAAGCTTACCTCATCTAGTAAGCCTCTCATACTATTCTTGCCACAGGAACTAACGACATTCTTCCCAGGATATACCTATGCCCAAACCTGAAAGGTTCAAAGTCTATATCATTGCAGCAATTTAACATACCTGACAGATCCTACCAATTCTCCCTCTGTTGTCCCTGGTCCCATCAATCCCACTGAATATGAATGTGAGATGAGACAAAACTCCATCTCCTAATGACTTTAGTTTGGTTGATTTTACTATTCATTCCCAGGTCAACTATCCAGAACAGTGAAGTTGGCATTAGCATCTAAAAAGAGCACTTTGTGATACTGCTAGGCTCTCCTCACAAAGACACTACCCTAACTAATGCTAACAAAATTCTTACTTGCCTTTTCCTACAAACTACCCTTTTATCCTTGCTTTAAAACAGTTTCTCACTAAAAGGGCATTCCCCCACATCTTTTTTTTACCTGACTACATTCTATCAGCCAACTCATTCATCCTACTTGCCCCGGGCTCCTTCAGTTCACTCTCAAGCAAGGTACATTATACTTCTATTATTAGCCTCCTATGGCTCACAAAGTTTCTTCTTGTTACCTGGATCAAATCAAATTATATTACAGCTTAGCATTCCAAGCCCTTAATAATCCTGCAAGGAAAACCTCTAGATACCCCTTGTCCTGTCACTTTCTTATATATTCAGTCCTAAATTAGGCCAAGGCTTGCATACCGCCTCCATTTCCTAACCATCCTAAAATTGCTTCAGACAACAGCCAGAATATAATTAGCCAATGGAACCATCTAGTGGTTGTCACTGAGAACTAATCCCAATCTTTCTTCCCTACCACTACCTTCTCTTCAGGGAGGCAATACATAGATTGTGTTTCCTCTTTTTTCTATCTTTTCTTGCTTGCAGCTCAGTTAACTCTATTCTTCATTAATTCTTGTGTTAAATTGAATTGAATATATACACATACTTTTTTCTTTTCTTCAAATATCTGTTCATTTGCCTCAAGGAAAATCCATCTTGATCTTTTTTCTCTCACTTCCTTTGTTTTGTGCAAGAACTAAGTGCTTGTATATATGTTTTGTTTGTTTGTATATGTATATTTTTGTTTATATATGTATATACATATATATGGAAAAAGTAAAGCCATAAATCTCTCTCTCTCTCTCTCTTTTTGCTGAGGCAATTGGAGTTAAGTGACTTGCCCAGGGTCACACAGCTAGTAAGTGTTAAGTGTCTGAGACCAGATTTGAACTCGGATTCTCCTGACTTCAGGACTGTGCTCAATCCACTGCACCATCTAGCTATCCCAAAGCCATAAATCTTGAAATGAAAATAGAAATGAGAAAGAAATAGTGCCATTCTCTTCTAAAGTTCCTAGAAGTTTCCAAAATTCCTTACTAGATTCGCCACAAGTTTTCACCTACCTCCTCAATCTCTTCACATTGAATCTGCTTTCCCTCAAGCATTATCATTCAAGAAAACTATTTTATATAATGGAAAAGTACTAGATTTAGCTCCAGAGACCCTAGGTTCAAAACCTCACTGTACAATTTTAGTATAACTATAAAGAAGTCAATTAACCTCTCTGGGCCTCAATTTGTTAATTTGTCAAATAATAGGACAGGATTTGGTAACTTCCACGGCTCTTCCAATTCTAAATCCTATGATTTCATTTTTTATTCAAATTCAGATTTTCTGCTCTAATTATAAGAATCTGAAAAATTATTTTCAATCACAAATATACAGCATTTTAACTATATTTCAGGTCAAATAACTCTTTATGAAACAGTTTTGAGAACTCACAAGAATATCAAAGCAGACATTGATGCAAGCAAAGAGGGAGGAGGGAGGAAAGTGGCTGACATGAACTTCATTTTTGTGAACTAGTCAAAAGAAGGAAAGTACACACACACACACATATATACATTCCACAGAGTTGGATATAGAAATAAACTTCATTCAATAAGAAAATAGAAGAGAAAAGAGAGAAGGGGGGAAGATTAGAGGGCAACTGAACTATCATGTGTACCACCATTGTTTCAATGGGAAAATGTAGCCCAAGTTCCAAATAACCGATTTACATATAAACATCTTAAGCACAATCCTTTTATTAGTTGGGGACTGCCTATAATGTGTTCTGCTGTTACTGAGAATCAAATAACAAAAGAGCAGAAATGGACAATAGACTTCACTTACTCTGACCATATTTTACAGATAAGGAAAATGAGTCCTAGAGAGACTCAGAGACTAGGTCAGGATCACATACTGGGGTTTTGCCTTAAGCTTCAGTGTTCTTTTCATCACATCTTGTTTTCTCCTGTCCCCAATGTCTTCTCACAAATCAGAAATTAAGCACCTGAAGGACAGGGACCATCTAAGTTAAATTTATTTGTATTCCCCTTAGTGCTAGCAAAGAGATAAAATCCTTTTTTTTTTTTTTTAAGATATGATGATCCTGTGCCTCTGACTAAAATTCTGTAATGCTGTAAATGACTGAGTAAAGAGAAAAGCATTTCTTAAGTACTGGCAGCATGTTAGACAAGGCTACATCCTGGTGATACACATAAAAGCAAGATGGGTATAGGCTTCAGGGAATTTACTTCCTAATAAGGGAGAATAAAAGTATAACCAGGGGAAGACAGGCCAATGAGAGATCTCTAGTCTGAGAGGTAACAAGGACAATAAGCCAAACAATGGGGAAGTTAACTGATAAGTTCTTTCCAGGAATGGTAGTGCTAGTATTATTACTATAGCCACAGCTAGAGGTGGAAGTAGAGAGATGGAAAGAGACACAGCTGCAGAGAAGCTTGCTGAAGTCTGCTCAGGCTAAATATGGAGGACTCTCCCCAGTCAGGATCCCAGAGCCCCAGAACAGGAGCTGAAAGATCAGTAAGTTTAAAGAAGAGAAAGGAGCAAAGCAGAAACACAGGGATCCTATAAGTTACACAGTAGGAGATACTGAATAAATATGCACTGAAAATTAGAATGAAAATTATGCTTACATTTCAGATTCCCTTCATGTTAATCGGAGAATTTGGTACTGATTTTACTAAAGTCATTTCTCTGGGTATTTTCATATTCTTTTGTGAAAATGCCCACAAAGGCATCCTTCAGCTTTGTGGGTCATGAGGAAAGGGAACTGGGGAGGAGGGAAAGAGAAGGAGATTAAAATTTATCCATATTTAACTATCATAATTATTCACAGCAATTCATATTGTTTCTCATAGGAGATGCAAATTATTTTATATGAACAATGATGGTTCACAATTAAATAACACTTCAAAATTCATAAAGCATTTTCTTCATAACTACCTAGAATAGTATATTACTGTGATATATTTATTAGGACCATTTCAAACTGAAGCTCTGAGAGGTAAAATACTTTTCTCTGGTCATGCAACTAATAGCGTCAGAGTTGGGCTTCAAATCCGCATGCTCTGATTCTAAATGCAGTGTTCTTTCCACTAAACCATACTGTTTCTTAGAAATAAGTCCATGGCTCAAAACTTCTTGAATTAAGTACATTTATCTTCAACAGGCAAGTGTTGAAAAATCCCTAACCACGAGCCATGAATGTGCACATGAATAGGTCTTCCAAGCAACCAAGAAAAGTAAAAGTAGCTAAAACACTAGTATGCAGAATTTTTTCCTTAACAGTTGTTGACTGTCAAGTTCCAAGATCAAAACGCAGACAACTGCCAAAACTCAAAAACTTATTGAAAAGAGATCAAAACCAGGAAGGAATAGAAAAAATCCATGCTATTGAAAAAAAAAGATACCAATGAAAATTTATTTTAAAAAGAAGTCAAGGCAGCCTAAGTGCATTTAATCTTTGATATTCACCTGATAAATATGCTGAGACTCTTTAGAAGTAGAAGTCACAGACCAAACATTTGGAAGAGATCAGGTGGTTTCACTTTTTTCTCAAGTTAATACTTACAAACTATGTATACTCTATAAAGAATCATAATTACATGCCCAAAAGGCTATAAAACCTTTGATTCAGTAATATCATTGCAAAATATATATTCCAAAAGGGGTGGGGAGAGGACCCATTTATACAAAAATATTTACAGCAGTTTTTTGTGGTTGCTGAGAATTGAAAACCAAAGAGATGCCCATCAACTGGGGAATGGCCAAACAAGTTGTGGTAAAAGACTGTGATGGAATATTATTGTGCTACAAGAAATGACCAGAAAGATTTCAGAAAAAATAGAACTTAACTGTTTTTTCTGAAATCTTTCTGGTCATTTCTTGTAGCACAATAAAGTGAAGTGAACAAAACCAGGAGAATGTAACAAAAACAGCAACAATGTACAGTGAACAACTGAATGACTTAGCTATTTTCAATAATGCAATGATACAAGAAAATCTCAAAGAACTCATGATGAAACACTTATCTACCTCCAGAGAAATAATTGATACCGTTTAAATGTAGACTAAAGCATGCTATTTTTCCTTCTTTCTTTCTTTTTTAAGTCTTTTTGTACAAAATGACTAATATGGAAATATTTTACATGACTGCACATATATAAATTATATTAAATTGTTTACTGTCTTAAGGACAGGGGAGGGAGGGAGGGGAAGGAAACAAGAAAAGAGAATTTGGAACTCAAAACTTTGAAAGAAAGTTTAAAAAGTTGTTTTAACATGTAATTGGGGATAAATAAAATATTGTTTTTTCAAAGTTATATTTACAAGTAACTAAGCTTTTCTCCCATAGGCTGTCAAAATTTCTCCAAGCAGCTAGGAAGATTGTCTTCCTGTAATGTGTACAGCTCTTATTTATTTCATTTTGCCAGTGCCTGACAGGGTGGAAGGGAGACAAAAAGAGCATTAAGTACTCCTTCTGTGATCACAATAATCTGAAGATCAGATTGATCAATTAGCAAGCACTTAATAAACACCTATCAAGAGACAGGCACTAGGCTAACCACTGGAAATACATAATAAGATCAAAAAATAAAACAAACCTTACTCTAATCAAGCTTAAAAAGCCTGAGGATATTGAGTCACCAGGATTTCTCCCACTTTATCTCCAGGACAGTCTAATTCAAAACCTAAATCTGGAATCTCAAAACAATCCAATGGTCTAGCAAAGGCATATTCATATTATAAAGCCAATCTATCCATTTCCAGTGGTCCTCAAAGACTAGCATCTACCACCAAAATTCCACTTCAACTAGTACAGTTCAGAGCTGTCTCCACAGGTATAATTAAAATTGCAAAGATTCAATGAATTAAAAGTTAATTCCTAGAATTGATCTCCCCATGGTCATGGTACACAACAAATTTTTCAATTTTTAAGTTTTCATGGAAATTCAGCATTAGAGAGACCTAAGCAACCATGTAGTATAACATATCCAGTGAATTCTCCTACAGCCTCTCTGATGGGATTATCCAGACTCCAGTTGAAAACCTCTAATTAGAGAAAATCCATTGTGTCTGAAAATGACTGAATTCACTCTTGGACAGAGCCAAATTGCCAGGAAGTTTCCCCTTGTTCAGTCATTTTTCAGTCATGTCTGACTCTTTGTAACCCCATTTAGGATTTTCTTGGCAAAGATATAGGAGTGATTTACTATTTCTTTCTCCAGCTCATTTTATAAAAGAGGAAACTAAAATAAACAGGGTAAGTGACTTGTCCAGGGTCACAGAGCTAGGAAGTGTTTGAGGCTAGATTTGAACTCAGGAAGATGAGAGGAAGCAATGTATAAAGATAAGATATAGTCAGGCTTTAACAGGTTTTAAAATATATTTGGTTTTTGTCTTTTTCTTTTTCTTTTTCTTTTTTTTTTTTTGTTGTTGTTGTTGAGGCAATTGGGATTAAGTGACTTGCTCAGGGTCACACAGCTAGTAAGTGTTAAGTGTCTGAGACCAGATTTGAACTCAGGTCCTCCTGACTTCAGGGCCAGTGTTCTAGCCACTGCACCACCTAGCAACCCTGTTTTTGTCTTTTATCCTCAAGACAATGAGCAACCACTGAATCTTTCTTAAGAGTGGAATGACATAGATCTGTGATTTAACAATATCAACCAGCTATGGAAGGTGGATTGGAAAGGGGAAAAGACTGAGATGCTGGAAGACCAACCAGGAGGCTATAGAAATATTCCAGGTGATAAGAAATAGAGGCTATAAAATAGCATGGTTGTGGTAAATGAAGAAAAAGAGACAAATAAGAAAACTGAAATGGCATCAACAAGACTTGTCAATTAACTGCATTTGGGAGGGAAGGGGATTTGAGAGTAAAGATTCAAAAATAAACATAAGGCTTCAAGTCTAAGTGACCCCACGTATTAGTAGTAGCCTTTTAACAGGAAGTTATAAAATGGAGAGAGTTTAGGGGTAAAAATGAGATCTGTTTTATATAGCTTAAGTTTGAGAGCTAGTAGGAATCCAGTTGAGTATTTTTGAATATTTAAGTGAGAGATACAGGACTGGAATTCAGGAGAAAAATAAAGGCTAGATATGAAACTATATGAATCCATAAAAGTTGATGAGATCAAAGAATATATAAAAAGATAGAAGATGGCCCAGGGCAAAGTCCTGAAAACTCAAGGAAACAATAGTATCAAGGATCAATAGCACAAAATACTACAGAAAGGGCAGAGATAAGAAATGAAAAAAGACAATTAGAGATACCAATAAAAAGACTACTGGTGACTTTGAAGAGAAAAGTTTCAGTAATATATTGGAGATAGGAAGAGAGATTTAAGATGATAGCTTAAAGAGATGGTTTTTAAAAGATTAGGGAGATTTGAGCATGTTTGTAGGCAGCAGGCAAAGAATCTAAGGATAAAGAGATGTTAAAAATTAGAAGGTAGAAGGGATAATCTAAGTGGCAAGTCCCTAAAGGAATAAGTAGATAGTTTGGCAAGAAGGGCCAACTCAATCCTCCAAAAGTAAAAGAATTGGCATGATGCTGAAATAATTTGAGGTAGAGAACTGCGGGAGCTTACAATAACCTCATTTTTTACTTAGTTTTAAAATATTTGTTTTAATTTTTAAAATAGTATTTAATTTTTCCAAATACATACAAAAGATAATTTTCAATATTCACCTTTGTAAAATCTTGTGTTCCAAATTTTTCTCCCTTTCCTCCCCCACTCCACTTCCCAAGACAGCAAGCAACCTCATATAGGCTAAACATGTGCAATTCTTCTATACATATTTCCATATTCATCATGTTGCACAAGAAAGATCAGATTAAAAGGGAAAAAACCATAACAAACAAAAAGCCAAGCAAACAACAAAAAAAAAAAGGTGAAAATACTACGCTTCAACCCCAATTCCACAGTTCTCTCTAGATGCAGATGGCACTTTCCATCCCAAATCTGATGAAATATTGCCTTGAATCACCTATTTATTTATTAGTTGAAGCAATTGGGGTTAAGTGACTTGCCCAGGGCCACATAGCTAGGAAGTATTAAGTGTCTGAGGCCAGATTTGAACTCAGGTCCTCCTGACTTCAGGGCTGGTGCTCTATCCACTGCATCAACTAGCTGCCCCTGAACATTTAAATAATTAAGTTATTTATTTATATTTAATATTTAAGCATTAATTTTAATTATTTGATATGAACATTACATATAGATAAAATTTTAAAAATTAAAAATTATTTAAAAGAGCTAAGTCCATCATAGTTGATCATCACATAATAATCTTGTTACTGTATACAATGTTCTCTTGGTTTTGCTCATTTCACTCAGCATCAGTTCATGTAATTGTTTCCAGGCTTTTCTGAAATCAGCCTACTCATCATAAAATAAATGTTTGTTGTTTTTGTATTACCTACTTTCCTAATATATTCTTACTCTTTTCTTCCTCTGGAAGTCATCTCTTAAGGGGAAAGAGAGAAAGAGGAGGAAGAAAAAATAGACAAAGTTCAGTGGACCAGGCAACATGTCAAAAAAAGTCTAACATTATATGCAATGTCCCATATCAACTGTCCTCCCTCCACAAAGATAGAAGCTGGGATGATGCCTCTCATAGCTCAACTGTTTTGTGGTAGTTGTTCTTTCCATTTATATGGCTGCAGTCATTGGGTAGATTGTTTTCCTGGTTTTGCTTACTTCACTTTACATCAATCCATGTTTAAGTTTTCCTATGCTTCTCTGTACTCATGGTTTTTTACACCATAGTAATAGTCTATTATGTTCATACATCACTATTTGCTAGCCATTCCCCAACTGATGGATATCAACTCTGTTTCCCGTTCTTTACTACTCTAAAAAAGTATTGCTATAAATATCTTGATTTATATGGCCCTTCTCTTTGTCACTGACCTTCTTGAAGTACATGCTTGGCAATAATTTCTCTGGGCCAAAGAGTATGGACGTTTTTGTCATTTTCTTCACATATTTCAAATTGCTTTCCAATGTGATTGAATCAATTCATAGATCTACTAGCTGTGCATTAATATAATGACTATTTCTATCTAAGTCAGTTTGCTGGATGTGAGGTAAAGGTCTAGAATTATTTTGATTTGCATCTCAATAATTATCTGGAACATTATTTTATGTCTGATTTTTTGCAATTCTTTTAAGGATAGTTTGTTCATATCCTTTATTAGTTGTCTATATACCTTAGATACAAGGCTCTGATCAGATACTTCATACAAAAAACTTTTTTAATTTAAATACTTCTTATGCTAGCTACATTAAAGGTATTAGATTCCAATATTTCACATTTTGTAAACACCTCTATCTAATCTTTGGTTAAACTACCTCCAAGGAAGCTGTGAAATGCTCCTGGGTTTGTTATGTTTGTTTTGTTTTTTGGTATTATGAGCTTTAATATTCAGACTGTTATTACAATATATGGTATCAACTGTCAGCCTCAGTGAAGTATGAGGCAAGGTGCTCCTGTGGAGCAGAAAAGAGGAGAGACTGCCATAAGTGGTTTAAGAAGAGACATGAAACAATAGTTTTGGTGAGGAGAAAATACACTAAGAATCAATTAGGGAAAAGTCAAAGGATTGTCATGAAGTCGTAAAAGCCCAGTTAAGCATGTAAATTAACAAATCTGTAGTGAATCGTTAATCTGAACTGTATAATTCCCACCAAGAGAATTCAGCAACTTGAGCAAGTATGAAGACAGTGAGATTTAGGATTTATGTTTAGAAAGGGATAATCAGTGGCAGACTAATGGGTCAAAGGATTCAAAGGTCAGAGACACTTGAAAGTCAACTTAAAATCTTATTATCCCAACCGACTAGTGCGCATTTATCCTGCAAAGTATAAAATGCATCTTCTACTTCATTTGATAAGCATGACTGGTAATAAACAAGGCATCTAACCCTCATTCTTCTGATTCCTATATCTGAGGCTCCTTGATGACACCTACTATAGATTGTCTTTTTTTTTTTTTAACTTTTCACATTAAATCCAGATGAAAAAGCATTTATAAGACATCTATTACTCATTGTGCAACCCTGTAGCTAGAGTGCCACCCCAAGAATGTGTCCCTGGCCTGTTCTATTCAATATATTTTTTTAAAAATACAAATCTCTCTACTGCCTCTAAGGATAATTTGCAAGCTCCTCCATTTGATCTTGAGAGGTCTAACCCCTAACCCATCCTTCTAGAATATTCATACAAGTTGTATTCCATTCGAATTGATTTACTCACTGTTCCTCCAAACTCTCCTTTTCCTTTTTTGAGTCTCTACAAAGACTGATTTCCCTAACTGAAATATACTCTTGTCTTACCTCTTACTTTTGAAATCACTAACTCCAAGGTACATACTAAGGGGCACTTCCAATAACAGACTTTCCCATGAGGAAAAGTACAGAGAAACTTTTTCCTGCTCCTCAACCCCCACCAGTTTTTTGTTTGTTTTGTATTTCCTTTGCATTTTGCATCTCCTTAGTTGTCTACATGCAAGGCAGTCTGGCATATTGAAAAGAGCACTGGATTGAGAATCAGACTGGGGATGAAATTCCAGATCTGCCAACTCCAGTGTGGCCTTGGAGAAATCACTTCATCTCTCGTGTCTTTTATTTCTATCGTCTAAATTTTCAGTCTTCAATTTCTTTATTTAAATATGTGAGTTGGACAAAATGACCTCTCAGGTTCCTTTCCACTGTAAATCTATGATCCTAAGCTGTTTCTCCACAGCAGAATTCAAGTTCCTTAAAAATAGGAATTTATCTCACTGTTTTTGTAACTATTCTCTATCCTGCTCTCCCAGACAGTGTTTTACCCAAATTAAGAATCTGATATATGTCTGTTGAATCAAATTGAAGATAGGACTTGGGTCGACTGAATTAATCTATGAATTAAAATCTGAAAAACCTCAACAGGCTAAAAGAATGACACTTAATAGAGACAAATGCTTTGGAGAAAAAAAATCAATTTCACAGACAAGATGAGAGAGGTGGCTGAATAAATTTCCAACATGATACTTTTCCATCAGGAAAAGTCCTGAACTTTTTCTTCTAAGACCTCCCCAAATTTCCTTTGTACTTCTCCCCCCACCCCAACTTTCCTTAACTGCCAAATGAAAAACAAGGACCAAATGATCTCCAAGTTCTCTTCCATGTTTATTTCTCTGGTCCTATGAAATTTGATATATGACAGTCCAAAAAGGATAGCATTCTCAGGTGCTATTATTAAAGGCAGTATCTAGGACAAAGGGGAATATTTCAGGAAAGGCACTGACAAGCTGGAATATAGCCAGGGCAAGGTGACTCTAAGGCTGGGGAGCCTGTGAAAAATATCAACAGGAAAAACTTCAAATGATGGACAAAACAAAACAATGAGAATAATAAGAATTTTAAGGGCCAAATATGAAAAATACTTTGCTTTGTTTGATCCCTAAACATTCAAACTAGGAGTGAGGGAAATTGTAAAAGGGAAAATTTCAACTTATTGTTAAGAGTAATTAAAGCTGTTCAAGCAATGAGAGCTGTCTAAATGTAGAATGTACTTCTGTGAAAGACAGTTACTTCTCATTAATTGAGAGTCTCCAAAGTGGTTAGGTGACTTTCACTGATGTGAACTGAAAGATGCCTCTTGCCCCAGTGTTGTGGAGGATGCAATAATGAACGAGACACATCTCATTGCAGCAAGAGTAGTAAAGTTTATACATATTCTTAAATAATTCAATGGATCTGTATTCCCTATCTCTGTTGCTACTAATCAATCAACAAGGTTTTATTAAGCATTTACCATATGCAGTACTGTGTCAAGTACTGCTTACCAAAAAAAAAAAAAAAAAAAAAAGGCAAAAATAGTCTCTCAAAGAGCTGACATTTGAATGAAGGAAAAAACATTCATAGTAGAAGTATGTACAGGACACATAAAGAGTAGTTTCCAAAAGTTAATGTAATCTTAGAAGGGAAGGTTTTGACAAGTAGAACCAGGAAAGTAATATCTGAACTGAGTCTTGAAAAAGGATAGGATTAAGTCAGAACATTCAAAGCACAAGAAACAGACCACAACCCATCCACATCTCCTCTTCCTGTGTAATTCTTGTTCATGCCTCTCCATAGAGGTTTAACCAACATACTAGATTCCTTTGGATCTTTTTTTAATAACTTGTGGGTACCAAAATAATTCTCTAGTCTTCCATTAATCTTTGATTTTGCTTTCAGGACTGGTCCTCTTTCTTTGCTAATAGTATTCAATGATATCTCCACCATACCACACTTTTAAATTATATTACATGAGATGGGTCTATGTAACATCTTGAGCCAATGGAAACAAGAGACTTCTAATCCTCTTATCCTAAATGCAAACTACCATCAGCATTTTCCCTTCAGTTCTGGACCAGACTCATTATCCATCCATAGCCTTTATTCCAAATACAGGAACTGATATACTAACTCAATGAATTGGCCATCCAACTCCATATCTGTTCAATAGGAATTTTTCATTCATTTGAGCCTCTCCTGACTAGTGTTAAGGTGATCTCTTGGGGGAGTAGCAGGGCACATTGGAAAAGTGCTAGCTCTTAAGTGGGAATACCTGGGTTCAAATAGTGTATCACCTATACAATCCTGGGCAAACTTCTTAAACCTCCCTGGCATTCAGTTTTCTCCTTTGTAAAACAAAGGCTGTGAATGAGATGGATCTTGAAATCCAGCCCAGCTCTAGAGCTATGATCCTTTCTAGCAATGTCTGTGGATAATTATGGAATTCACTAAATGGTCCTGTAATATTCTAGGGTTTGATTAAGTCAAAATAATATCATTTTCAAACAAGAGCATCTATAGCATCTATAAAGACTCCTATTTCCTTGAGTACCTTCTATAAGACAAACTTCCTGAAAGAGCTAAAGCTACAAAAGGCATTAACCAAGAAATATGGTCAAGAATCTGCATAAAATTCAAATAAAATGATTCCCAATTGATAGAAATGTTAATTTTCAGATTATACAATATTTTAATTAATTCAAGCCTGAGCAATGCTTAAACGTCCATAGCAATGTTAAAGAGGTCAATTTAATCAACACCAAAAAAAAAAAAAACAAAACAAAAACCCTAATAAAAAACACATTGTCTAAGTTGTGACATGTAGCTTGACAGGCACCCATAGAATTAGTCCTTCAATGTATATATCAATGTATACAATGTATGTATGTAGGTGTTACAGATGCATACTGAGCTGGATCCAAAATCAGGGAGCAGAAGATAGAAGTCGATGGTATCTAGGAAACCATGCTGTGCTTTCAAGAATCCCAAACTATCAATACAAAAAGCCCTTCTGTAGCACACTGGCTTTCAATGATTATCATATAGTCATAAATCATGGAATACCATGATTTCAGAAGAATTAAAATAACAGCCCAAAACACAATGGAAAGATTAATGACGATTATTAAACAACTAGCATATTACTAATGATGGCTTATGTGTGAGAAGATATAAAATGATATTATAAAAAGCATACATGACCAAAAGAGATGAGAAAAAAATGTTCACAATAACAAGAATGAAACAGCAGATTGACAGCTAAAACAATACACTAATTCTACAAAAATTTTAAGAGAACAAAAGGAAAACTCCTGGTACATTCAATAATTCCTTTATGGATGAGTTAAATAGTATGGATTAGAAGAGCACAGGATAAAAAAAGATATTGAAGAAACTGCATCAGTGGAGGAAAGAACCACATCGAAGTAACCAGATTCCCCAAAATACCAAAATTATTTTCATTTGTATAAGAATTTACCATATAAATAACTACATAGGAGTGAAAAGAAAAGCTAGGGGTGCTATCTCCTACTTGCTCCTGTAAAGGGACAACTTCATTCTTGAATTTTTGTTTCCATTTCAATACTAATCTTTGGCAGCATCATAAATTAGTCAGGCCTAAAGGTGATACACATGTAATAAAACTCTGTGTTCTTGACCATATAAAGACATTTGCATACTTACAGGCAATACTACTGTAATTTAAGGATTATTTGGAAGGAGGACGGAAAGTCATCTGAATATTACAACCAATTATTTTAGGCCAGGTTAAAAGTTGTTTCAAGTACATTCCCCAAATGGATATAGAGTTGTATCCCAAAAGCATCTGGCATATTCACCCATTTTCCACATATAACTTGGCTAGGTTTTAGAGTATTCTTTACAGAAATCAGGTGGTGTAGAATGTTGCATAATAGAAAGTCATATATTTTTTGTATACACTTGGTTTTGCTGCAATTGTTTTCGTTACAGGGAATGAGCCTTTGGATATAAGTAGGGGAATGACATATTGAGAAATGTAGGTGATTAAAATCTATTTTTTTAAAAACAAAAGAAAACCAAGAGTGTTGACAACATACACCAGCCATTCTCAGTCTCACTCACTCACAAAATGTGGTCACACATTGGTAAAACAACGTTAAAGTTGGTTTTTAATCTAGATTTCATCAGAATACAAAACTCCATTTTCATAGATAAAGTGGCACATCTTTGCAGCTTCTATTGCACCAAGAATTTAAAATTAAGAACACAAAACAGAAACATTTGGTTTGAAAACACTGCAAATAGCCAAGTACAGTACTTTGGTAAATCAAAAATAAAAAAGGTTTAGATCAACAGAATTAAAAAACAAAACAAAACACTTGGGGTATAAACTACAGACATCAGACTTAGGACACATTTCTCATCATCAATTTCCATAGATAAGGCTAGACTTGCTAAGTCTATGGATCATGACCCCATGGAGGTCTTAAATATCTCCAAACTGAAGCTAGAACAAGTGTAGTGCAATCTGAAAAAAAGAGAAGGCCCCTCGTACATCAACACATTCACACCCTTCATAAACGGCATGTTGGTACAATAGCGCCATAGTTGCAGACCCAAGGGCAGGCAGGCAGGTTTGAGATGACAACTCACCTCTCTTTTCTTTTATGTGAATTTATGGCTGCTAAAGTATACCAGATTAATAGGAAGGGGAAACCAGGTGCCCTTTAATCCACATAAAAAAGGAGAAGTAAGGAGAGAACAATATAAGGTTCTACCCAAATACTTCCATGTCAGAAGCTCTAATAAAGGGAGCAGCAAGAATAGCAAACAGTAGTTTGGTCTCCACATCCAAGTTCAAATCATTGTAAGGAAATTGTACAAGTAATTTTTCAGATGTTCCCTAATAAGAATTGGCATTAGGCCTGCCAATCCACTTCATATGAATCACAGAATCATCATTAAATGGTAAATAACCTTCCACTCCTACCAACCCTGATAAAGAGTCAGGTAATGGGAGCGTGGGGAGAAGGGGGAGGGGGGAGGGATAAAAGGGAGGTTCTGCATCACTAGTGTAATCTAGCTTAAAAGAAATTTACTATATAGAAATTTATGCTTGTGGAGGTAAGTTTCAAAAATTGGTACCCACACTACTAAATATCTAAACAGAAACATCCAGGAAACAGACAAGACATATATCTCTCAAATGATTCTATTCTCAAGATATACTTTTTGAGATAGAGAACAGTATTTGCACTTTGACTTATTTTCATTATTATCTTCTCAGAAAATCGCCATCTGTCATTTAAACATATAATTTTTAAAGGGATTCTGATAATTTTCCACTTTAGGCAACACGGTGTTATAGAAAAAGTGCTGGTTTGGGAGTCAACAGACCTGGGTTCAAATCCTATCTCTGGTAATGATTAGCTATGTGACCATGAACAAGCCACTTCACTTTTCTAAGCCTCAGGCTCCTCCTTTGTAAAATGGGGATAACACTTGCACTACGAATTTCAAGAGGTTATTGTGGGAAAAATACTCTTTTAAAACATTAAGTAAATGTGAGTTATTATTATCACAACTTAAGGACAAAAATTCTAGTCAATTCAAAAAATTTTTAATTTTGTCAGAAGACATCACTCTGTAAAAAGTGATGTCTAGTAATCAACGATACCATTGATGTCAGCAGAACTGTATAAAGCTCTCTGATTTTAAATGATGCCTATGAGATCAATAATACTAGGAAACAACTAAGACCAACAATATCCAGGTAAATTGTAAAGTTTCTGTAGTTAAAAGCATTGAAATGAATAATGTTCTGAGGCCAAAATGTGCACATCTGTACTTCTACTCCAAAAAATGAGGAAGTTAAGAATAAATACGCAATGAACTGTACTCTAAAGAATCTAGCTGGCAAGCATGCCTTTCTGAGGTTTCTTCTATCCCAGAACTCACGCTTGTGTTTCTTTACTTCCTGATTTGAAAATAATCAAGTTTCATTAGAATTTATCATTTCAGGAATGTGAACTGAGATCATGATTGCTGATACAATAAAAGCCAGGCAAGGGCTAGGAATGTTCCCCTGAACTAGAAAAACTATAGCAAAGGAATCAAGATCTGCCATTTTAGCTGAAAGGGGATGTCAGGGCATATATACAATGGGAGCTTGCTGAATGCCCAAGATAGCAACAACTCCTTTACAATAGGCTCCAGAAAAGGTTTCCCCTTTTCAGTTGTACTTTCACAGGCAAAGGCTTCCCTAGAGTAGCATTAGCAGAGCATTAGAAATTACCTACATTCCGGCTTCTCCTGAGCCCAGGTCTAGCTGCTCCACAGGAGAGGTCACACAGTGCAAACCCTTGATGCCAAGAGAACTATGGAAATGTTTTCTGTGCTTATGGAAGAAACTCTAGATGGTCCTCAACTAGCAGTTAAGAGTTTTCTTTTTGCCACAACTTCCTCACCCAGAGATCATACCTGAAAGCATAGATTCAGTTTGTCAAAAGAAGTATTATGCTTATCTCACACACACACACACACACACACACACACACACACACACACACACACACACACACAGAGAAAATCTAGCTCCACAATCTATTCTAGTAGCTTCTAAGGGTATTAAATATAATTGGGTTGGCCTACACATTTCTCTCTATTTCAGCTGTCACCAAATGAGGTTTTCCCCCTCCCATCCAATATGAAAAATTCTTTTAAAACTTTTATAAATGTAGTGTGGCAAATTAAACTACCACAGAACTTTTGAGTGCTCCCTTCTTTTCTCTTCAACTTCATTTAACACTAAATATCACTCAATGACATAAAAGGTAAGGAAAGATTTAATCCCCAGACTAGCAGCCACCAATAAGTGTTCTTATCAAATATTAAATAGAGAGAACTTCCCAAATTGTGGCTGCATCCTAATATCAAGGTACATACATGGATTCCATTTATCCTGCTATATGGGAAACTGAGGCAATAAATTCTTAAATCAAATGTTAAGCTAAAAGATGTCTACTAAAATAAAAATCCATATCCCCAATTCCTACAAATTAGCACTTAAACATTATCAATTTACATAGGAAGACATGAGAAAAACAATAAAAACAAATCATCAAAGCAACCAATTGATGAATAGAGCCACTGTCACTTAATCCTAGAAATTTTATGGATTGTAAATTACCCAATCCTAGAAACAAGATATGACAAAATAAATGTCCTTTAATCTTTATAGTGCCTTCCAAATTCCTAGAAATAGATATGCTCCTCTTGACCACTAACAGTGACCAATGAAGCAAAGAGGTAGTTTCCTACAATATTTCCTACAATGGGTCCCTTCAGTTACCTCTGATTAAAAATTCTGCTGAATTTCACGTTCACGTCATTCTTCTTGTTCTTTCTGATGGGGCCCACTCTCCTCTCTCTGTCAGCTGTCACGTAGGAGCACAAACCCAACAGAACAGAAAGACAGCTCATTCAGAAAAAGCTTGGTCCCAATTAGGAATGTGCCCAGAGACGAACACCAACAGAGTAACCAATCCTAAATTATGTTATAAAAGTGTTCAGAAGACACTCAAAGGTAGCTCTCAAAGACATAAAGGAATCTTTTGTTTAAATAATGGAGACTATCTCAATTTGAGGGATTCTACAATATGCAGAAGGAAAAAAAAAAACTGCTGAACAGTATGCGTGGTCTGTCTCCATCTAGCTGTTTAAGAAACCTGATAAATATTACAATCTGTACTCTGGAAAAATCCCAAATCAAAATGTCCTGGGAACAATCCCAGGAAAATATTAATGTTCCAATCAATAGGTCATCAAAATGGAGACCAAAAAAATAATAATAATAATCAAAACACATCATTCAAGCCAAAGAAAGCATAAATGCTTCTGCTAAAAAGATAATTCCATGAATCCAGGTCCAGCCCAGACAACAGTATCTATACAATTCAAATATTGCTCTTATAGGTTTCCCTTTTGGGACCTTACAACTAGGTAACTTTTTAAAATGGGAAATTAGCTCATAATTAGCTTATGACCCATCAAGTACAGTTTTACACAAATCAGTCAAATTTTGAAGATTAAATCAGTCAAATTTTGAAGATTAGACACCATACACACAGACATTCCCAGATAGGAAAGTGTTCCTTCACACAAGCTAAGAATCCTAAGAAAACATGCTCAAGTTGCTCAAGCCTTGCTATGCAATTTCAGAATTAAACTTTTAGTTTAAGGATCATAGCCAAGATATCTGTTCTGACCCATGATCCACAATGACAAGTGCAGTGAGCTTTTTCTACTAAGAAAAACCCAAGAATGAGAAATAAGTTCATTATTACAAGAAATTTGATTTCCATGACACTAAAGAAATTTTAATTCATGGACCAACACACTTAAGTTCCCTTGACATCTTTGATAGCAACTTTCCAAATCTAAAATAGAGGGGAAGAAATCTGAGATGTTTTAAATGTCAACTTGGGGGGAAAAAAATCATTATTCCTAACTTGTATGGTACTCCTTTTATAAAAACAGACCTACACATAAAGAATCCCTTTTGAAGGAAGGTTCTTCTCAGACATCAGGTCAAGAATTCCTTGACTTCCCTTTCATTACTATGAAAGAGAAAAAAACCCTGTTCCAGGCATGTCAAAGTTCCAGAAATGTCTTGTAAACAATAAGGCAATCTTTTCCATTTCAAAGAAATGGGTACCAAGAATCAACAATTCTGCTTTTTCCTTCTTCCCTCTTTTAACAGTCAGAAGCATTAGCAAGCATATGGCTTGAGTACAACTAGACATTAAAAGCACCTGGTCCAGGTTGAAATTCACTATTAAAATCCAGGAAGGGGAGAAACCTAAATTATTCAATTTTCACCCTGACTATAGGCCCTATCTGCCCCTATACTATACAGCTTTGGAAAAGAGTTCCTGAAGTTTTGTCTATGCAATTAAAAACAGAAGAAAATAAAAAAAAATCTAAACTTGTTCCTGAGTTGGAGATCATTTGCAAACTACCCTGTATATTAATGTCTGCATAAAAACAAAGAACAGAAAAAAAAGCTTGTCACTCTAAACTTGAAACTAGCAACTTGAATTAGTTTGTGAACAATACAGCAAAACTCACCCCAAATATTAAGGAAAGAGTTCATAAACACTGAACTCATTGTCAGGGAGAGCAGGGCCACAGTTAAAATGTTCCACTGACCTAATTAACCATTCCTAAGTTCTTGAGTTTTACAGGTGATTTTTACTGCACATGGGGTCAAAACAACAACAACAACAAAAAACACATCACTAATGAAATGCTAAATTAAAAGAGCTAGGGACAAACTAATCTTTTTGTATGTTTTGTAAGCTTTTTCCTTTTTTTTTTTTTTTTAAATGATGGTCTTATCAGAAAGCTTAGTCTATTTCCTATTCAGCAATCCATTTTCCATCAGATTATTGTTTTAAAAGACACCAAGACCAGTCAGATGTTGAGGGCAGCAAAGGTCTTCACCAAGGTGACCTGGGCACTAGCATCTGTCTCGCTTCGATTGTTATCAGTGTTATTACTCCTGTTCTCTTGCGCTTTCTGACGGTGTCGTTCTTCCTGGCGCTTCTTCTTCTCCAGGCGCTGCTGTTCTCTCTTTTGTTTATTTGTTACCTGAAAGAGAAGACTGTCCATATCAATATAAGCATATTTTGACTATTTAAAATGAATATCAGTAATTATACTAAATTCCATATCTGGTTCAGAAAAAAAGATTTGGGAAACATAGTAACTCTTCTCAAAATACAAAGGGTGCTGTTATGTGAAAGAGGAATTATTATTCCTTTATTACTCTATGTAGCCCCAGAGGGCATAATCAGAACTAAAAGATGAAAGTTACAGGAAGATAAGGGTCTGGATTACCATAAGGTGAAATTTCCTAACACTCAGAACTGTTTAAAAGTGGAATGAAATGTCTTCATGCATTTTCCTTCATTAGAAATGTTCCAGTGGAGCCTAATGACCAATTGTCAGGAATGCTGTAGAGCAGTGATATCAAACTCCAAAAGAATAACTGATTTATAAAACCACAAATTAAACTATTTATGTTGTATTGTATTTTTATTTTGTTAAACATTTCCCAATTACATTTTAATCTGGTGTAATTTCCCAGTTTATCCTCTGCTCCAAGAGAAGGCACTTATTCAGTAAAAAGTTGTAATATGGGGGCAGCAGTGGATAGAGCACCAGCCCTGAAGTCAGGAAGACCTGAGTTCAAATCTGATCTCAGACACTTAACATTCCCTAGCTGTGTGACCCTGGGCAAGTCACTTAACCTCAACTGCCTCAGCAAAAAGCAAAAAAAAAAAAAAAAGTTGTAATATGGTAGATAAAGTTCCTTTGGGGTTTCTTCCAATTCTGAGTCTTCAATTCCAAATAACTTTAATAAACAGTATCCCCACCATACCCTTTCCACTCCCCTCATGCATACCTTTAGAGTCTGGCTTTTATTTGTTTTGTTTTCTCCAACAGGACTGGTTTGTGTTTTATTGTTTTCATTTCCACTTTCATTTAGGCCTTGATTTCCAAAGATTCTGTTTCCACTGCCACCCTCCTCCCATATGGAGCCACGTTGTTTCTGAGTTCTGCCATAGATCTCCGGTTTCTCTTCTGCTTCATCCAAAGAAAAGTATTGTGCTGAAATAAATTGGGAACCCGAGATGTTCAAAGAATACAGCTGTCATGTTAAGGCTCCAGGGCTAATTGAGTCCCTAGCACATTATCATTTAAGAAGCTAGCTTTCTTGAGGTATTCTGCTAGCAAGCCACAAGTATAAAATGATCACAGCAGATAATAAAGGACCCAAACAGGCTTAAAAATTTCAGGTAAATGGACCCATACACAAACTCCTAATGCTTTTCCATGAACATCCTTCATACAAATTAAGTAAGGTACTTCAGTTTTCAAAATAAGTTTTTGATATGTTTTCATTTTCATTTAATTCCCTAAAGAATGTTGCCAGTCATAAAATCTCAGATACAGTAACTGTATCCTTTGGGGAGATATAATATATCAAGTACCTGGAAAACTATGTGGCTCAAGATCATTGATAAGAATACAGAAAATATAGAATATAGAAAACCTTTCATCTCTGCAGCACCAGTAAAGATTCACAATTCAAGATATTTTAAAAGCCATCATTTGATAGATACTGGTGATTTAGATAACATGGTACAGTCTACCTAAGGATTCCAATAGTATAATTAAGTACTCTGTCTTTCTATTCTATTTTAATTGGAAGAGTTCTCACAACTATGATGTGAAAGAGCTCTATCTCAAGGGCATGATGCTAACAAAATCTATAATGCATATAGTCTGAGAACAGAAGAACACTGACTCCACTTTCCACTAATGCAAATTCATTTTTCAGTTTTATAAACAGTATGTTATGTACTTACGGTTTCTTTTCCCTTGGTTTATCTGTACCATCGCAAGTATTGCAGATTCAATATTATAATTCTCAGCTTCCAGGTTCTGGACTATTAAATTAACATCCTACCACAAAAAAAAATTTTTTTTAAAAAAGGAAAGATGTCAATATTCTATTGCAGCAACTTAATATAGCAACTATCCTAATTAAAGATTTCTATATTCCCTTATTTTAATAATACAGAGCATTACCTCAGAGTATGTATCTGGAGTGATCAATAAAGCCTTTCAAATAACTTTGGGGCAGAGCCAAATACTAGTTTAATTCCCTACTTTTAATGTAAAAAATTTCCTTCTTTTTAAGAGATTTTTATCAATACCAAGCACTAATGTAAAAATCCAAAAGTTATTTTATGAGAGGAATATCAACAAAATGAAAGGGAAATAATCAATGTTCATTAAAGGAAAAAAAATCCCATCATACATAATTAGCTAATGTAATCCAGTAAGTACAGTATCATTAGGCAAGAATCAGAATTCTCATGAAACTATCTGGCACAACAGGCACGTGGTAAGTCTTCTATGTAGTACTAACATTACAAACTGATCAACAAGAGCTATGTCCTCTAATATTGATTATAAAGTATTTTTCTATAGTGCAGATACTAACTGAACATCCAGTTGCATTACAAACTTTCTGTACAGCATCTTCCACTTCATCTTTCAAGTCATCTTCAAAGTCATCCTCCTTTGGCTTAATCTTCTCTCTCTTATTTGATTCATCTTTATTAAGCATCTGAAACTAAAAGATAATTAAATTTGGAGACAAGAATCATAGATAAGGACTTCATATCTTTATTGTTTTCTATAGAGGCAGATATTTTGATCTCAAATAAAATAAAATGCATGAAAGAAAAATGATGGAAGACATAGTAAGATATTTCAGGACCATTTAAATATAATAACAGTAAGTGGGTCAACATTTCATTCAAGCAAGGAGATTGAGATATACCCCCAATCCCATTCCCCCCAAAAGATATCTAAGTGCAGTCACTACATTGTTTCTGTTTAATTGTTTTTCTTGGTTACAATGAGGGAAGTGTTTTCTTCCAGAAGCAACTTTGATGTATAGACAGAAGGCCTAAATATTCAAAAAAAAAAAAAAAAAAAAAAAACTACAACAATGGGGGGAAGGGAAAGAAGAACAGGACAATAAGAACTAAGTGACTCACCCAGAATCTGACACTTAGGAAGTATCAGATCTGAATTCAGATTCTCGACTCCAGGACCAGCTGCTCCTCTAAAACATTTACTAAATTGTTTTAGATATGGAGAAGCAACAGCCCTATCTACACCAAATAAACAACATCCATATTTATTCTTTATGGTCCTAGAAATCATAATATTGATAATGATCATTTAACAGTAGGGGCAAATACTTCTCCCAATGAAGTGCCAGAAGCAAGAATAAAAGATCTCCTCTCCTCTGCACTGCCCTCCCTCCAGCTGAATTATAACAAGGGAGCTTGTCTATTTTTAGATATTGTTTGAAGACACAGATGATGGGAGAAACTCACCACCATCTTTTATCTAGTTCCTGTGTTCTGACTAAAAGTCAAAAACTCATGATCTGATACAGCTTCTATGCCATTTGATGATCAACCCCATCCAATCATAATTTACCTAATCTCACATTTCTAATTCCATAAGGATATCCCTACTCCATTTCCGTAATCAAAAAGAATAATCCACTCCTGGCTCCCTAAGACCTTTCTCAGAGGTGGCATCAGATCTTTATTTGCAAGGAAGAAAAGGAAGCACCAAGTCACCATCTCTGGTTCTAGTCTTTAATGGGAACAAGATAAGGAAAATGCACCTCTTATAAAAACCAAAGGTGAAAGCAAAAGAATAAGTGGTAGAGTGAAAATTTCAGTGAAGAGAGATCAGTTTAAGTACCAAGTTCTTCTCTAAGAGGCAGAAAGCACTCTGGTGAGAAAACTACCTGTCATTTATCTGAACTCTGAAAAAGAAATACCCTAAAGCTAGCTCTCCGTATTAGCTACTGAACTCCAAGAGTTCCCTCTGTTTTTCCTCAAGGGCTAGTGTTACAAAGCTAAGGGATTTGGAAGGAAGATCACGCTTACATCTGTCTGAAGATGGGCAGGTGCTTCTGAATTATCGTTGATTCTCCGAACACTGTCATAATGCTCTCCATAGCGATATGCAATGTGCAGCTCCCTGACGTTGGCTTTGTCCGTACCACGAATCTGAAAGAAAGCAAAGCAGGAAGAGATGTGTGCTGGCAATACATATTGAAACCTTGATCCACACCCTTCAGTGACACTGCTTTTCTATGAGGAAA
>JAJPUD010001186.1:146747-160667 GCA_023553655.1 Myrmecobius fasciatus | reverse complement strand
TCCCATGTTCTAAGGGCCCTCCCAGCTCTGACCTCCCATGTTCTAAGGCCCTCCCAGCTCTGACCTCCTGGATTCTAAGGGCCCTCCCAGCTCTGACATTCTATATTCCAAGAGCATTCCCAGTTCTAAAACTTCATGGTTCTCTGTAAAGTCCAGAGTATTTGGAACCTTGTGCCCATCCTGAGAACCTGGAGGAAAAGAAGGAATTCAGAGCCTGTGCTGGATGTGTGTTTGCTGCACCTCTGCCTCCTCCCCACTTTGGTTCTAAGAGCAATATAGTGTGGTCTGAGCTCCAGCTTCTTAAACTGTGAGTTGTGACCCCATGTGGGATCTGGTACCTGAATGTGTAAAGTTATGATTTATTATCAGTAAATGTCTGATTTGCATACCTATTTTATATAACTAGATACCCAGGATCATATAGCAATTTCTTGGCAAAAAGAGCTAGCCAGTGGAAAAAGTTTAAGAAACCCTGGTCTGAGCTATGGGATCTGGTCCCTAAGGCTGTGTGATCTTAGGCAAGTCATTAAACTTCTTGGGACCTCACTTCCACCTAGAAAATGGACATAATTCTCTTCCTTTCAATCAAGCTGTTGCAAGGAATAAATGGGATCCTTTTGTGAAAGTGCTTAGAAATTGACACACTATAAAAAAATGTCCTTGCTCCCTCTCTAACTCCAGAACCACCTGCCTCCCATCTCCACCTGACTTGCTTGGGTGGGGGGGCTCAGATGCTTCTTATGGCCAATCCCTCCTTCTACAGCCCAGTCAGCCCTGAGCGGCCTCTAGCCCCTGGTGTCATGGAAGCTACCTGTTCTGTGGAGAGCTCCTCCCACGACAGAGGGCCTGAGCCTTCTGCTTTCCCTTTGAAGAAAATAAAGGAAAATCAATAAAACCCAAACTAGTTTAATTTCTGGTCTGAGCCAGTTTTTGATTAATCTTAGGAATAAGCAAGTTTGTTTACAAATATCAAAAAAGATTCTGGGGGTTTACTCTTTCTATAGTGAATATTTAAACAATTATGTAAGTACTGTATAAGTGTCCTATTTGTTATAAACTATCAGTTAATGAGTCCTTAAAGAATCTGTTTTGGGTTCTGATTAAATTAATATTTACTTTTGAAAAAATTATAAAAATAAAAATTATTTAAAAATTATAATATTTAAATGTATAATATATTCATAAATAAAATAAAATTATGAAATTATAAATAAAAATAAAAATTACCAAAAAAAGGAGACAGACAATACAGGGAAAGTCAGTGGGCATAAGTAAGCCATATAACCAACCACAAAAGTGGGCTCTTGTTTGGGGAAGACACACCCTGTCCCCATTCTATGAGGGTAGGACCAGATCCAAAGGTGCTGACCCAAGATCCTTCAAGGTACCCTTTGGAGGCCTATAAGAGATTTCTGTCACTAGACTGGCTGGGTATCTGAAGACCATGGCCTCAGGGGAGATGGCAGCTATCAGCAAAAGATATAATTTAAGAAGTTCTAGAAAAGTCCCCATTTGGAAAATTGCTTCAGTGGCCTGCCTCCGCTGTGGGAAATCCTGCCATGAGAGTTTTGTTCCTTGCCAGGGCACAATTTCCAGTTACATTCAAAAGCCCCTCTGAAGTAAATATCAGCTAAAAAAAAGGTTTTAATGGGAGAAGAGACAAATATATTGATTCATTCATTGAAGATGAATTAAAGTGTTACAACAGAGCTCTGCTGAATGCTGGGGAAGTCCACAAAGCTCATGAAGAACAGGATTTCTTCCCTCACAGAATTAGGGTACACTAAAGAACTGAGCCACAAACACAGATGATTCTAATACAGAACATTAATGATAGATATATTGGAGAGCTGCACAACAAAACACTATGGGAAGCCTAGGGCGATGAATGAAGGGGCCTCCAAGGAGGAGACTGGAGAAAATGACCCTCAGGACCCCTTTTAGCTCTTTCCAAAGCAATGGACAAGTACGGAGTTGGAGGGAGCACATCCTACAAACAAGAAGATGAGCATGGGGAAGGATGCTCAGGGCCGGGAGTGGTCGGTCTATTCCAATTATGGGATGTGAGGGGAGCTGAGTATGTGATATTGTGAGTGTCAAGGCCTGGGAAGCCAAGGAAGCAGGAGGGTAGTGGGCTTAGGGAGATGGAAAAGGAGAAGGGTATTGCAAAGGGAAGGTTCTCAACTACTGAGTCCTAGGAGGCCACTAGACCAGGAATCAGGAGTCACTGGGATCTAGGTAAAGTTCCACCACTGACCAGCATATTCAGCAAGTTATATTAGCATCTGGGCCTTAATTAGTTCATATAAAATAAAGAAGATGAGGGTAGCCTCAAAGAGTTCTGGATCTAATATTCTATACTCAAAATCGCTTCCAATTTTATGTCTTAAGGTCTAGCTGGAATATGTTATGTTCTATGATCTGAATTTGGTACTAACATTCTCATTTAAAATGTTCTAGTTTCTAAATCTCTTTTAATTCTGACACTCTTTGTTCTTAAGATCCCCTTCAGTTCTTACATTCTATGTTCTAAGAGCCCTCCTAGCTCTGACATCTTGTGTTCTAAGGATCCTCCCATCTCTAACATCCTGGGTTCTAAAGACCCTCCCAGCTCTGACATTCCATGTTCTAAGGGCCCTCCCAGCTCTGACATTCTGGGTTCTAAGGGCCCTCCCAGCTCTGACATTCTGGGTTCTAAGGGCCCTCCCAGCTCTGACATCCTGGGTTCTAAAGACCCTCCCAGCTCTGACATTCCATGTTCTAAGGGCCCTCCCAGCTCTGACATTCTGAGTTCTAAAATCCCCCCTAGCTCTGATATCCCATGTTCTAAGGGCTCTCTCAGTTCTCATATTCAATGTTCTATGCTTTCAGAGCTAACATTCTATGTTCAAAGTTCTCAAGACAGCTTTGATATCCTATTGTAAGGTGTTTCCCAGTTCTGATATTCTGCAATTCTGTGAGAATTTGATGATCTGTGGGTCCCTTTCAGCTGCAGACAGAAATGAAATTCTATTCTTGACAATTTTGAGGTCTCAGCCTTCATAAGATTACTCTGAGAGGACCCTCCCAGGAAGAACGCCTCCTTTCTCCTACAATAGCAGCCTATTGCTACAGCCTATACTACATGTATCAGTTCTAGACTCCAAGGTTCTAAATCAGGATGAGATGCCTTTACCCCCACATACACCAGGTTTTATAAGAATATTAACAATAGCTTCTCAAACGCTTCTAGACAACTTGTTCCCAGATGCTGGTTAACGTCCTCCGTGTCCACCACCGATCTCATTTACTTTATAAAATTATTCCTTAGACATGGGAAAACTTTAGATCCAGAGCTCTAAATTTGGATCCTTGCTGTAAAGAACCTCAGAGGCTAGCTATCCAGTCCAGATGTTAGAGACCCAAGTCCCAGAAAAGCCAAGTGACTTGCCAGAATTCCCACAGATATAATCAAATACTGCTGCTTGATTATTTTGTGATAATTAATTAATAAGAGCAATAAACCCACACTTTCCACTGTGTCTGAAGAGCAGAGTTTGGATCTTGACTCTGGTACCTATTACTTTTACTCCCTTTTTACTCAGTTTCCCAATATGCAAAGTGAAGAGAATGGTGATCTTGAAGCTCTCTTGCAGTCCCTTGATCCCCAGTTCTGAATCAGCAACAAGTGACCACACCATATATCAGAGGGCCATAGAACCAGGGGATCAAAGAGTTCTAGTTTATGCCCCATGAAATACCTCCCACTTAGACCAAACTGCTTCTACAGCAGCCAGGGGGATTTTTTCAGGCTGTACCAGAAACATTTAGTTCTCCCTTTGGGGTAAAACATGTCTGGGGCAATTTACTGAATGTCAGGAGCCATTCTCACAAAACCTTAGAAGGTGAAACCAGGAAAATAGGTCAGGACAACTCTGTTTCATCTTGCTCATCACCTTGTTCCTAAGGTTAATTGAGTATCTTCCCAAGAAAAGTTCAAAGCACCATGACATCAGAGGTGCTCCTGACAGATGCTTTTGGGAGGCAGGACAGAGATCATTCTCCCTGCTTTGAACTCAAGAAAGGAAAGTCCAGAAAGGTCTCTGCTTTCCCCCAAAATCAATCAGTGGCTGAGCAGGACCCAAAACTCCCAGCTTTTCAGTAGCTCTTCAGAATGTGGGGTCTCTCTGAGGTAAATACACTGCATCTCATGTTACTTTTCTTCCCATCCTCTCCATGTTCAGCAATAAAATTTGCCACCTGTTCTCTAAAGAGGAGGTTCTACTTCCTAACTCCATATTTTTTTTATCTAGGCTGTTCTCCCCAGTTTGGAAGGCATTCCCTCCCCTATCAAAGCAGCTTGGAAACTGCTCTGCCTTGTATAATTTGAGGGGTATGATTGTCCCAATAATACAGAAAGTATGGGTCAGAGGTAAGATTTGAAATGATCCCAAGGCTATTCTCCTCTCACTATACTGCTGCTTGATTATTTTGTGATAATTAATTAATAAGAGCAATAATAATAATAGCATTTTGCAAATAACCCCAGTTTCCTTCAGCAGCTCTGCTTGATTTTTACTGGTTCTATTCCACTGAGCATCAGCTCATGTAAGTCTCTCCAGGTCTCTCTGAAATCATCTCAAGCCTTTCTTGTATAGTATTTGGCTCATCACCCCTCACTTACATCCCCCAAGTAGAAGGTAAGCTGCTTGAGAGTAGGGATTATTTCATTTTTGTTTTGCCTTTGTTTTCGCTTCCCTAACTGTCTTGCTTGCATTTTTATCCTCAGTGTTTAACACAGTTCCAAATACATAGTAAACTTACTATTCATTTATTCATTCCCAATGGTTCAGTCATATATTGTGACTTCATTTGGGGCTTTCTTGGCAAAGATACTGGGTGGTTTATTATTTCTATATCCAGCTCATTTTACAGATGAAGAAACTGAGGCAAACAGGGTTAAATGACTTGCCCAGAGTCATCCAACTAGTGAATGTCTAAGATCACAGTTGAACTTAAGATGAGTCTTCCTGGCTCCAGGCCCAGTGCTCTATACCCTATGGTCTCCTAACTGTCCCTCATCCCCAGTACCAAGGACTTAAATATATGTTTGTTAAACTAAAATCAGTGATAGAAAAGAATCAGAAAGCCTGAGTTCTAGATTTAACTGTACCTTCAGCTGTATGGTCTTGGATAAGTCAATTACTTTCTCTAAATCAATTGAAAAATTAGAGGTGTGGACCAAATTTCTAAAATCCCTTCCAGCTTTAACATTGTGTTCATGGTTCCTCCCTATTTTGATGTTTTCCATCCGTGGCTTTAGACAAAACCATAAAGCAGATGACATTTTCCTTCCCTCTCAGATCCCAGGTGCTCTTTGCTCATGCAGACAGGACACGTCTCTACCATCCTCCCTCCCCTGAACTTGTGCAGCTCATGACCCAACACATCCCAGGGATATCATTGGCTTCAGGACTTTAAACTTTTAGCTCACCCCACCCGCTCCAGAAAACCAACATGACCTTGGAGGTGGCCTGACCAAGGAACAGAGTGTTCAGGTCAGCTCTGCTCCCCTCAGGTCAGGTGGGAAACGTCACTCCTGCTCTGGATCCTGCCGAAAATACCAACAACAGCTGATTAGTCCAGACCTTCCCTATTAGAGATCATTCGGATAGCATCTGGGATGTGTATTAATGATCAAAAAATAACTTGCAAAGAAATTAATTGTGAAAACAAGATGGAAGGAGGAAGTATTTAATCTGTTAAGAGGAACAAGCTGTTTCCAAGTCCTTGAAAAGCACCCAATTATACATTTAAAAAATTGATATATTTTTCTACTTCTTAGAGCAGGTCACAGAAGATCCCATACTCAACAATACTTTGCTAGTCTATTTCCAGTCATCTCATATACTTAAAAATATACCTTGAAGATACCTCAGGATGTTGATACAGGTCTTAGCTCAATAGAAAGCTAGAAGAAGCACTTGGTCTCTATTTGATTTCTGTGCCCTCTCATATCAGTTAATGAGCAAATGATGAGATATTATACTAACTGCAAAAATCAGGCCTCATCAGTCAACTTTACGAAGAGCAAATTAATTTCTCCTTGATTGAATTAGCAGGTCCAGTGATGAATGGTTGTACTCCATGATCCCTTAAAAGGCTGCGCTCAGCATCTCTGAAGGAATCCAGGCTGAGAGTAGCTTTGTGACTTGGGACTTCTGGGCCTATGCCAGATGGCTGCAGGAAGTTTGAGAGACATGCTATTCCCTTACATATCTGACTGCTTCTTTATCAGTACCTATAGCTGGATCTGCAACCAAAAGATCTGTTCTGGACTTTTTTCTCTTCTCCCTCTATCCTACTTCTCTTGGTGATCTCATTAGCTTCTGTATTGGCAATTCTTAAATCAATCTCTCCTGCCCTAATCTCTCTGTGGACCTCCAATCTTGCATCTCCAACTAAATATCCTTCAGACATCTCAAACTGGACTCCTGGATGTCTGGTAAGCATCTTAAAACTCAACCTGTCCAAAAATGAACTCATGCTCTTTCCCCTAAACCCTCCCTCTTCTTACAATTTCCCATTGCTGTTGAGAGCATCACCATGCCCTCCTAATCCCCCAGGTGCCATCTTCAATTCTCCTCACTTCCCTTACTCCCTATTTTCCCCATCATTTATGGCAGGGCTTCTTCAACTTTTTCCTCTCACAACCCCTTTCCCCCAAGTATATAGGTATATAAAACAGGTGTACAAATTAAACATTTACTGATGATAGATCATCATTTCATGACTCCCATATTTAGTTACAATACTCTATATGGGGTGCAAACCATAGTTTAAGAAGCTAGGATATATGGCATGTAACAGAAGAGTTACTGGCCCAGTAGAAGATACTCTAACAACTTAAGAGAATTCATATCACATTTGAAGGAGCAGACACATCTTCACCAAAAAGACTTGTGTTCTAGCTCAGAAGCAGTTTCTGGATGAATACCCCATGGCAGCAAAGAAGAGAGCCAAGTTGTTTCAAAGGAAAGTTGGCAACTGAGAGTTGAGCTGCAAAGAGAACTCCACTAAGAGGGAAAGAACATCAAGCCCTTGTAATATTAGAGTTCTGACTTGCCTTGGCCACATGTAGGAAGAAATATGGGTGACTCACTCTCATGTACTCCAGATTTGTGCCCACTGTTTGCATTGACACTGTAGATATTTGTAAAAATATGCCCCAGGTTTGGGGGAGGGAAATATTTTGTAGATTCAGTCCTTATTATGAAATGATGTTGCTAATTATACCTATGGCTACCTGTTAAAAGAAGCTTGCTAGTAGGGTGATCATGAGCAGACATGCTTCTTAAAAGTTTTCCAAAAAAAATCTAAGGGATGGGGATAAGGTACAAGTAATTATTTTCCTATTTGAAAATAAATTATATTATATAAGCTTATGTTTACAGAGAGATTTAAGTTTTACCACAAATATGTATTAAGTACCTGTTTATATATAAAATCATTGTGTTAGGTGCCTGGGATATCCAGACAAAATTTAAAACAGTCTTACCTTCAGGATGCTTACATTCTAGGGTGGAGAGAGGTATGACATTTACAGAAGTAAGAAAATACAAATAATTTGAGGAGGAAGAAAATATTGTATTAACAATTAGGAGGATTGGAAAAGGCTTTCTATAGACTAAGGCACCTGAGCTGGGCATTGAAGAAAGTTCAGAATTCTAAGAAGTAAAAGGGAGAAAAGAATATATTCCAGGTATACAGGAAAACCCAGATAAAGTCACAGTAAAACATAGTGAGCCTGGAGAACTGCAAGTAGGCTGGTTTGGCTGGAATGGAGAGTGTATAAATGTGAGAAAAGAATTAAAAGTTAATCAGGAAACAGAGACCTGATGTACCCAGCATGCAGATTAAAGCAAATTTCCTTCCTTCCTTCCTTCCTCCCTCCCTCTCTACTTCCATTCTTTCCTCCTTCTCTTCCTCCTTCCCTCCCTCCCTTCCTCCTTCCCTTCCTTTCTTTTTTTTTTTCTGGACCTGGGTATAATGTGAACATTTGTTTTGTATGACTATACGTATTTGTAATAGACTTTGTTTTTTTCTGTATTCTCAAAGGGCAGAGGAGGAAGGAGAGGGGAGGAGAGGATTTGGAAAAAAAAAAGAATAGGAAAGTCCTTATGCTTTAAAAAAAAAAAAGAAAAGAAAAAGAAAAAAAGAAAGTTATTCAGAATTTAGACTTACCCTGCACTAATCCAGCTTGGTACTTCTCATTTTCTCAGGCAAGGCCTCAACAAGGCCCCTAACAGAAGTTTAAATACCAAGCTGGGGATCTGATGTTTTGTCTTAGGGACAATAGGGAACCATTGAAGGTTATAGAGCAGAGGACTAATAGGATCAGAACTCTGCTTTAGGAATATGACTTAGCACTTTATAGTGACCCTTAGAAGTAGGTAAAGTATTTTTGAATTTTACACATGGGAAAACACTCGGAGGGAAGGTCAATGCCAGAGCTTGAACCCAGGGCCTTTGATCCCATGCCAAAGTTCTTTCCACTCTACTAGCTTTTGGTCAAGTATAGATTACAGCAGGGCTTCTTAAACTTTTTCCACTTCCAACTCGTTTTTTTCCAAGAAATTTTTTTATGACCTTAGAGTATATAGGTATATAAAATAGGTGTTCTCAACTGTGATCTCAGACATTCACTAGTTGGATGACTCTGGGCAAGTCATTTAACCCTGTTTGCCTCAGTTTTTTCACCCACAGGTTATTGGAAAATGTTAAAATCCTCCTGCTCCCACAGTATCATAGGATTTATAGCTGGAAAAGCCGTCAGAAATCTTCCAGTATAATTTCCCCAGTTATGGATGAGAAAGTCAAAACCTAGAGATGCCCAGGATTCAAACCCCACTCCTTTAAAACCCAACTATTTAAACGTTTCATGACCTATATGAGGTCTTATAATTGAATATGAAAATTGAATATGAAAACAAATCAAGCATTTACTGATAACAAATCATAATTTTGTGATACTCATATTCAATTATGTTTACCTATTGTATATACCTATCAATCCAGAGCCTCGTAAAAGGGGATGTAAATGGGAAAAGTTTAAGAAGCCCTGCTTTAAAAATAAATTGTAATAGGCTTTGCACTATACAACTCTTAGCACAATAAGCTTGTTACATGGTAAGCTCTTTAGTGCTTATTCATTTAAATGCTTCTCTTTCCTTTAATTAGAGAGTAGGGCAGGGAAAAGCCCCATTCATAGCTTAAAGTCACTCAATATGGTCTATTTCTATGATGGTAGATCCCTGAAGACCTTCTACTTGGCAATATAAGTAAACAACAGGCAATATTAAATTATAAGGATGTAGTTGTGGAGTCCTTTGAAAGAAAGTCCCTATATATACATCAAAGGATTTTTAGAAGCATTTTTTGTAGTAAATTAGACAACAAATCAAGTAGATGCCCATCAATTGGGGAAGAATGACTAAACAAATTGTGTTATCACTGTGCTGTAAGAAATGGTGTGTGTGTGAAGAATACAGAGAAGTATGGGAAGAACTATATGAACTGTTGCAGAGTAAAGTAAGCTGAACCAAGAAACACAGTATACATGGTGACTATAATAATGTAAATGAAAAGAGCCTCCAAAAACAATAGAAAATGAAGATTGCATAAAGAAGGGCTTGAATGAAGATGCATGAGAAGACATTCCTTAGAATGTTTGTTTCTTTTAAAGAAATCTATGATCATATGCTTTCTGAGGACAGAACCTTTAAATGAACCAAGACTTCTGCTCTGTCATTGTTCCCACCTCTTCCAAATGACCAAAGAAAAACCATTTAACTACTGTCTTGTTGGGTGGGGATTGCTATTTTTCTAAAAACTATTCCACCCAATTTGATAGTTTAGTATTACTGAAAAAAATATATTAGGGAATATTGTAATTTTTACTATATTGACTCATCCTATCAATAAACAATTACTTTCTTCAATTATTTCTGTTTTTATTTGTGTAAATAGTGGTTTGTACTTGTATTTATAAAGTTCTTATACATATCTTAGTAGGTGAACTCCCAAGGATTTTATATATTCTGTAATTATTTTATATAGAATTTCTCTTTCTATCTCTTCCCAGCTGAACTATTCCTAAGAGGAAATTCCTGATGTTTTGTTAAGGAAAAAAAAAGACTTCCAGGAACAAGAGTTGTGAGTTGCATCTTTGCCCATACATGTCTTTCACACATGTGCTTTAATACCTTTGTACTTTAAATCTGAGTCCACTCTCCCCTCACTTGTGTGTTCAAAAAGAGACTGCATTCCGAGTTTGAGGAGGAAGGAAATCATAGAATTATAGATCTGGAGCTGGAAATGACATTCCTGGGAGGTCTTAACTTGTTCAAGGTCTCATATATAATCACTGAAAAAGGTAGGATTTGAACTTATATCTTCCTGATTCCAAGTCCAGCACTCCTACTGTGATCTCTAGGCTACATTCATTTAACTGTTCTTAATATATGATCTTAGTAAATACTCTTTGTAAAAACTAAACAAGTCTGGCTAACTACCAAAGGGAAGCAGACTGATGGGGGCTCTTTATCAACTGTAATAGAAACCCATCCCCTCAGGGTTATTTGAGAAGAACCCTGAAAGAGTAATAGTAATTAACTGCCCTCTGGGGATCCTAACTTATGAATGTGAGCACCCAATTGGGAGAGTATCCCACAGGGCCTGCTATATAAATATAATCAAGGAATTATTAGGTCCAGCTATCATCAGGAAGTGACAAAATCGCACCTTGACCAAATACTTGGACAATTTGTGATTCTTATAGAAATTAGAGGTACATGGAACTTCTAGTGGAGAATCCCAACTTGGCTACTTATAATAAGCTGTGTTTT
The DNA here is from genome assembly GCA_023553655.1 of Myrmecobius fasciatus. Classification (NCBI taxonomy): domain Eukaryota; kingdom Metazoa; phylum Chordata; class Mammalia; order Dasyuromorphia; family Myrmecobiidae; genus Myrmecobius; species Myrmecobius fasciatus. The sequence continues at coordinate 149,781 of JAJPUD010001186.1, read as the reverse complement.
GGGGGTGAATCATTTCCATTCTCTGGTTTTTAGTTTCATAAATACTCTTCATCTTAACAGGTGGGTCACACCTCCAATTTGGGAAGGGTAGTGGGGGTAAAGGGAATAATCCTCATTCTAACCCTGCAGAAGTTGGGAAGAAGGTAGACCAGGAGGGAGTACCTCAAAAATGGGAGCTTAGGGATGGTGGCAGAGAGTCCAGGGAAGGAACAAGTCATCCCAGTGCAGGTGAGGCTCCTGACTACCACAGAAGCCTGGCACTAAGTCATTGCCCTAGTTTCATCATGAATGTTAGCTATTATTATAGCTACCCATTAATCCTTCCTCCCACGTACACTGCTATGTGTCTTTAGGCAAATTACTGTACCTCTCTGAACTTAATTTCTGCTGACTGAGAACAAATTTATATTTTTAAATTGCCCACAGTTTTTTCAGTGGAAAGTGGGAAAAAATTATGATCTCCACAGGAAGGCTGATCTAGAGCATTATGGCAACAGTCCCTGAAATCCTAATGGAGAATCAGACAAGGAGAAAAGGCAAGAGATAGCAGAGGGAAAGAAAAACTAAAATTCATCCTTCAAGGGAGAGGATTTTCTAATGGGCCTCATGCAAATGCAGAGCCAGAGGACAAAGGCCAAGTGGTCAGTGGGCCCCAGGAAAACAGAGCTAGGAATCCAGGCAAAAGCCTTGCTTTCTGAGTAGGAGGTAAACATATCCAGAGAGACAACTGGGGGTCTGGATAAGGAAGCACTTTTGTCCTAGATTGTTTGTTCTTTCCTGAAGGGAATGACTCTCCTGAGAGAAGATGTCTTTTAAAACCAACACCCTAAGAAATAATGAAGAAAGAACATCAGGTTGGAATTTAGGGGACCTAAGTTCTAAAACTCCTAGTTATCAATAGCTGGCAGCGTGATCTCCCTAAAACTGAAATTCTTCTCCTAGCATAGCACCTGACACAGAGAAAGTGCTAAATAAATTCTTAGTGGAATTTGAAAAAAAATGTTCCAAAGCACTAGTGATATTAAGAGAAATGCAAATCACAATAACCGAGGTTTTACCTCAACCCAACAAATGGACCAATTTGACAAAGGGCAGTTATAGTCAGAGCTGGAGGCTTGCAGAAAGACAGACACTAATGCATTGTTGGTAGACCTGTGAATGTGTACGGTTCTGGAAAACAGTTTAGAATTATGCAAATAAATCATTATGAAAATTATGCAAGTAAATAAAGTATCCATTCCCTTTCCACTGCTAGACAAGGCAGTCATTGACATAAAGAAAGGCTCCAAATAGACCAAAATATTTATAACAATACTTAAAGAATAGCTAAACAAATGGTGATAAGTGGATATAATGGAATATTAGGGCACTGTAAGAAAACAACACACATTAATATAGAGAATCAAGGAAAAACTCACAGGAATGATACAGGGTGAAGTTAGCAGATCCAAGTGACAACATTATAAATAGAAAGTATAATCAGCACAGAAAATAATTGTTGCAAGATTATAAGTCATGACCCCAAAGAAATATGAAAAGTCTCCTCCTTACCTCCTTTGAAAAAGTGCTTATGAGTATAAAAGATTGAATATAAAATCATATTTTTCAATGTATTAATCATTTCTGATGACTTTTCTTTGTATTTTTGCTTTTTAAAATTAATTTTGTGAGTATTTTATATATTTCAGTAGATACTTACCATGTAAAAATACACGTAAAAAATTTTAACATTCCACTTTTTAAATTTTGAGTTCCAAATTCTTTCCTGTCTTCAAACCCCTTCCCCACTTCTTAAGAAGGCAAGCAATGTGATACTAATTATACATTTGAGGTCACACAAAACATTATGTTTTTCAAAAGAAAACACATATAAGACATATAAAGAGATTTTAAAATATACTTCAATCTGCACACAGAGGTCTTGAGTTTTTCTCTGGAGGAAGAGAGCAATTTTTCATCATTAAGTTCTTCAGAATTATCTTGGATCATTGTTTTGATCAAAGTAGCTTAATCTTTCACAGTTGATCATCTATATTGTAATATTGCTGTTACTATATATGATGTTCTCCTGGTTCTTTCAGTTCACTTCACTTTGCATCAGTTCATATAAGATTTCCCATGTCTTTTTGAAACCATTTTGCTCATCATTTCTTTTATTACAATAGTATTCCCACAATCATATACCACAATTTGCTCAGCTATTCCCCAACTAATAGATATCCCCTCAACTTTCAATTCTTTGCCATTACTAGAAGAGCTGCTATAAATATTTTTGTACATATAGGTCTCTTTCCCTTTTCTTTGATCTCTTTGGGATATAGACCTAGTGGTGGTATTGCTAGGTCAAAGAATATACAAGCTCTCCAAACATTCCCCTTCAAACAACTTTAAAATAATGCCTCAAAGTCCCAGCCAATAAAAGGTCAGAGTGAGACGTTGTTCCAGCCCAAGACAACTTAAGAAGTCAGAAGGTGACACCATTAAAAAGACTTGCCTGGAGCCCACATATATATCACACCAGTGGTGGGACTTGGCCATGTCAATGAAAGCATTAGAAGCTTTACCTATTCTTTTCAGGAGCTTTACCTTTTTAAAAAATAATTTACAATTGGGATTCTTTAAATATTTAGTAGAATTCACTTATAAATCTATCTCAGTACCACTACACACCTGTCAGATTGGCTAAAATGACAGGAAATGATGATAACTGTTGGAGGGGATGTGGGAAAACTGGGACACTGATACATTGTTGGTGGAACTGTGAACGGATCCAACCATTCTGGAGAGCAATTTGGAGCTATGCTCAAAAAGTTATCAAACAGTGCATACCCTTTGACCCAGCAGTGTTTCTACTGGGCCTATATCCCAAAGAGATTTTAAAGGAGGGAAAGGGACCCACATGTGCACAAATGTTTGTGGCAGCCCTTTTTGTAGTGGCAAGAAACTGGAAATTGAAAAGATGCCCATCAATTGGAGAATGGCTGAATAAATTATGGTATATGAATGTTATGGAATATTATTGTTCTGTAAGAAA
>JAJPUD010001186.1:133091-146347 GCA_023553655.1 Myrmecobius fasciatus | reverse complement strand
AAAAAAAATAAATCTATCTCAGTTTTTTTGGTTAGGTGATTTTTGGTTGGAATTCTAACTCTTTTACCTTCCAGAATATCATGTTCTAAACCCTCCACTTCTTCAGTGTAGTAGCTAATAAAATGTGTGTGATTTTTATTGTGGCTTCACAATATTTGAATGGTTTCTTTCTGGCTTCTTGAAGTATTTTTTCTCTGACCCAGGAGCTCTGGAATTTGGCTATAATATATTTTGGCTGGGAGTTTTCATTTTGAGATTCTTTTAGGTGGTGATTTGTAGATTCTTTCAATTTCTCCTTTATCTCTGGGTCTAGGATATCAGAACAGTTTTCTTTGATAATTTCTTGAAATAGGCTGTCTAGTATCTTTTATTGATCATGGCTTTTAGGAAGTTCAATAATTCTATTATTTCCTCTTGATCTATTTTCCAGGTCAGTTGTTTTTCTGATGAGATATTTCACTTTTTTTCTTATTTTTTCATACTTTTGACTACCAAATTCCTTTTATGACACAAATGATACTTTAAAAAGAGGGAAAACAGAGAAAGAAAACTATAGGACAATTTCCTCAATGAATGTCAATGCAAAAAAATAAGTAAAATATTATCAAAGAGATTTTAGCAATATATTATAAAGATCATGAACTAAGATCACATGGGATTTATACTAGGAAAACTATAAGGATAATTGACCATATCAATAACTTCATTGCATGAAGGATGGACTAGAGAGAGAAGAGACATCTCAGATATAAAGATGTAATTGCTTTTAAAAAAAACACTTGCAAGGGCCAATGTTGTCAAATTATCTGTGCATATGTTTTGAAAATAAAAAGCTCTATAAAAAATAAATAAATAAAAACACTTGCAGAAAGTCCCTAGCAAAATCAGGAAGAAAGTATAAGTTCTCTGATTTGTGGCTAATCAGATTGGTCCTAAAATTAGCCTTCATTTTACTGAGTGAATAATAAAGTTCTTGCCTATCATTTCTGCCCTTGATCCTTCCTCCTAACATACTTAGCATAGATGACATCTCATCCTACTTTAATGAAAAGATGGAAGCTATGAAGTTCCTCAACCTCCTCCATTTTCAAAGCATCATCATCGTTCCTCTCCTCCCTCTCTCTGATTGCCAGAGAGAGATCCCTACTGCCTGCTGGGCAGCCAGTGGTTCAGTGGATAGAGCACTGAGCATGGAGTCAAGAATTAACTGTGTCTAGAGAAAGAGCTGATAAATAGAAGTCTGTATAGAATGATTTTACATATATATACATATGTGTCAACAGTAACCATCTCTAGGGCAGGATCATGAGGAGAAGGAAGGAAAAAAAGAAAAAAGTTATATGATAACTTTATTATATGTTTAAAAGGAATAGCAAGTTTTACGTAATAGATTTGAAGTTTCATGTGTGATCATCTTTTTTCTATACTACCAAGTTATGTAAATGTTTGTTTTATGTCTTACATTTGGAATAAAATGAATAAAATTTATTTTTATTCCAAATCACAATCTTATTCAACACTACAACAGGATTTTACATAAGTTTTAGTGGTTTTGAAAGTGCTGCTTTTGAACAAAGCAAATGAACCCACAAAACCCAGTAACATTAAAATAAAGGTACACAGGAAGATATCAGGCATCCAGATGTGTGAGAATCATGCATTCAAAAGAGTGGTCTGTGGTTGCTGTGACAGGGACCTGCTTTAGAACATGTAGTTTTGTGTTTACCCCTCAATACTGTAGAGCTCTTCTGTTCATTTCATTCTCATACAATTTACACAATGTGTTGAGATCTTAACATATTAAAATAACAACAAAATTTATCTCCTTTGAAGCCCACCAAGAAAATTTTTTTTTACCATATTACTGAGTCTAAAGTAAGTTATCAATGTTAGGTAATTCTCACTGATCAGGCCCATTAGTGGAAGACAGGCAATACTTGGAATGAAAGCTGAAGGCAAGAGATGGATTCATTAATAAAAATAACAACATTAAAGACCAATTGAATGAAATAAGTGTCAGCTTTAATATAAGACATTGATAGAAGATTAAGACATATGATAACATCTTAAACACACTACCACAGTGACATTGAGCTGACACTGGAACTGTATATTCTAGATTTATGACATTTGGTCCCATGATATTAAAAAAAAATTTAGGAAAAAAAAGGAAAATGTATTGAAATATAGGCGTATAAATGAATTAATGCATCTAAGCACACAATTTTAAAGCAAAGTCCACATGTGAAGATAGTCAAAACTAAAGCTAAACTATATCAGCTTAACCACTGGACACCAAATAGACAATGAGCATTTAGTTTATGATGTTGAGTAATTGTCAATTTTTTTAATACTACAGATTCAAAACTTGTCTGCCAACCTGTATCTATAAATTCAAAGCTGCTTCAGACACTTGACCTAATATAGTCTACTTGTAATGGAAAAATCCTTTTGCCTTCATTAGCTTTTATGGAGACCTGACTCTCCTTTGCCACCATTACTTCAGGGATCCTTTGTATGATGATGAATAAGGGGATATGTCAGTATTAGTTTAGTATTCATGGGTTTGGGTTAACTATCAGTTGAAAATTCTTGAAGGCTATGATGAATTAAACTAAATGCTCATTGTCTATTTGCTGTCCAGTGGTTAAGTTGATGTAGTTTAGCTTTAGTTTTGACTAAGGCCCACAGGATTAAGTGACTTGACCAAGGTCACACAGAGGGAAGTGTCTGAGGCTAGATTTGACCTTAGGTTTGTTTTTACAACTTTCCTTTATTTAAGGCCATCACCCAGCCTGGCCAGCCTGGTCCCCATGGCCCTCCCTCTAGCCCTCCTTTTTCCTACTGTCCATCCTACATCCAGGCATGTTCACCAGCTGTCTCACCTCCTGGCCTCCCAAATCTCAGGTACGGTCCCATTGCTCCTCCTTCATTTTAGTGCCTTTTCTCTGTGCATTATTTCTGCTTCCTCCTGTCCCTAGCTTGTTTGTATGTAGTTTTTCCACGTTGTCATTAGATTGGGAGCTCTTTGAGAGCGGAGATTTTAACGGCGGCTCCTTCTCTTTATAAAGCTTTTTATTTACAAAGCACATGAGTGATTTTTCTACACTGACCTTTGCAAAAACTTTTTTTTCCCAAGCTTTTCCCCTCCTTCCCCCCACCCCCACCCCTAGATGACAGGTAATCTAATACATGCTAAATAGGATAAATTATATGACAAATCCAATACATGTATACATATCTATACTTATCTTACTGCATAAGAAACATCAGATCTAGAAAGAGAAGAAGAAAAAAACAACCTAAGAAGGAAAACAAAATGTATGGAAATATTCACAGAAAGCGTTAAAATGCTATGTTGTGGTTCACACTCAGTTCCCTCAGGCCTCTCTCTGGATGTATATGACTATCTTCATCGCTGAACAATAGGAACTGGTTTGAATCATATCATTGTTGAAGAGAACCATGTCCATCAGAATTGATCATCGTATAGTCTTGTTCCTGTATATAATGATCTCCTGGTTCTGCTGATTTCACTCAGCATCAGTTCATGCAAGTCTCTCCAGGCTTCTCTGAAATCCTCCTGTTGGTCGTTTCTTACAGAACAATAATATTCCGTAACATTCATATACCATAATTTATTCAGCCATTCTCCAATTGATGGGCATCCTTTCAATTTCCAGTTTCTTGCCACTACAAAAAGGGCTGCCACAAACATTTTTGCACATGTGGGGCCCTTTCCCTCCTTTAAAATCTCTTTGGGATATAGGCCCAGTAGAAACACTGCTGGGTCAAATGGTATGCACAGTTTGATCACTTTTTGAGCATAGCTCCAAATTGCTCTCCAGAATGGTTGGATCCGTTCACAGTTCCACCAACAATGTATCAGTGTCCCAGTTTTCCCACATCCCTTCCAACAGTTATCATTATCATTTCCTGTCATTTTAGCCAATCTGGCAGGTGTGTAGTGGTATCTCAGAGTTGTCTTAATTTGCATTTCTCTGATCAATAGTGACTTGGAGCACTTTTTCATGTGACCAGAAATAATTTCAATTTCTTCATCTGAAAATTGTCTGTTCATATCTTTTGACCATTTATCAATTGGAGAATGGCTTGAATTCTTATGTATTGAGTCAATTCTCTATATATTTTAGAAATGAGGCCTTTATCAGAACCTTTGGATGTGAAAATATTTTCCCAGTTTATTGCTACCCTTCTAATCTTGTCTGCATTCATTTTGTTTGTACAAAAACTTTTTATCTTGATATAGTCAAACTTATCTATATTTTGTGATTAATGATGACCTCTAGTTCTTCTTTGGTCAAAAATTCCTTCCCCCTCCACAGGTCTGAGAGGTAAACCATCCTACATTGTTCTAATTTGTTTATAATATCATTCTTTATGCCTAGATCATGAATCCATTTTGACTTTATCTTGGTATATGGTGTTAGGTGTGGGTCAATGCCTAGTTTCTTCCATAGTAGTTTCCAATTATCCCAGCAGTTTTTGTCAAATAGTGAGATTTTATCCCAAAAACTGGGGTCTTTGGGTTTATCAAACACTAGATTACTATTGTCATTGAGTATTTTGTCCTGTGAACCTAATCTATTCCACTGACCCACTACTCTATTTCTTATCCAGTACCAAATGGTTTTGGTGACCACTGCTTTATAATATAGTTTTAGATCTGGTGCAGCTAGGCCACCCTCATTTGCACGGTGGCTCCTTCTCTATCGTCTGCCTCCCAACTGGGCTGGGCCACCTCTGTCTCAGGCCAGTTCCAATGGCCCAGGTTCAGGCAATTCAATATTCCGGGGCCATAAAATATCTGACAAAGAGAAGTTCACTCAGTCATTAAAGGAACAATAAGGACACGCCCTTTGGCTCCCCACCTGGTGCCAGGGAAGCAGTGCCCAGAGAGGTCTGCCAGCCAGAATTCTGCCCCAACTCTTCCCAGGCCAGCCCGTCCTCATCTTGGCACCTCGGGCAGCCAGGGCGCCACACCATGATCACATGTGCCCATCAGCCCAAGCACGCACTTCTTGCCCCTTAAAAGAGAAATTAGCCCAGCCTACATCCAGCAGACACTGCCCACACTGCCCCCTCCCAGGAGCCTGGTCCCTCTCCCAGGTCTCCAAGGCCTCCAGATCGCCTGACACTCTCCCCTCTGGGAATCTCATCCCTCCCAGGAGGTGACTATCACCTCCACACGGGTGCTCAGGGCTCTGGTGGCTGAGGGCAAATTCTGCTGGCTCTCCCAGAGGTCCCCTCTCTGATGCTCGTCCGCTCTCAAACGTGGAAGACTAGACAAGGGGAACAGGGCCAGAAGTATATAGGCCCAGGCCAGCCGGAGTGGGAAAAGGCTGATGGCACTGTCTCACTGTCTCTCTCTGTCTCTCTGTCTCTATCTTTCTCTGTCTATCTCTCTGTCTCTTCTCTCTTTCTCTGTCTCTCTGTCTCTGTCTCTCTGTCTGTCTTTTCCTCCCTCCATCTCTCTCTTTCTCCTTCCCTCCCTCCCCCTCCTTCTTCTCTCTCTCTCTCTCTCTCTCTCTCTCTCTCTCTCTCTCTCTCTCTCTCTCTCTGTCTCTCTGCCTGCCTGCCTGCCTGTCTGTCTGTCTGTCTGTCTCTCTTTCTCTCTGTCTCTCTCTGTCTCTCTGTCTCTATCTCCCTGTCTCTCTCTTTCTCTGTCTCTGTCTCTGTCTCTTTCTCTTTTTCTCTCTGTCTCTGTCTCTCTGTCTTTTCCTCCCTCCGTCTCTCTCTTTCTCCTTCCCTCCCCCCCTCCTTCCCCCCCCCTCTGTCTGTATCTCTCTGTCTCTCTGCCTGCCTGTCTGTCTGTCTGTCTGTCTCTCTCTCTCTCTCTCTTTCTCTCTCTCTCTCCCCTTTTCTCTCTCTGAACTTTTTCTCTCCAGGGAACTCTGGAGCCCTCACTCCACACATTGATAAGGAAGGAGGGAAAGAAGCAAACATGCATTTATTTAATACGCCCTATGTGTCAGGCACTTTACAGACATTATCTCATTTGAGCCTCATAGGAGCCCGGGAGTTAGGGGCTATTATTCTCTTCTCCCAAGTTGTAGATTGCTCATCCTTCATTTTCCAAGAGAGCCAATGGGGGATGTCCTCTTCCAGAGTCCAGTGGCAGGGCAGAATCAGGACACTGGGGATGGCCCAGGAGCCGTGGATGGCCTCGGTGTGTGACCAGCTGGGAGCGCTCCACAGCACCAGCTTCAGCCGCCTTTAGGGCCGCATCCACCCATTCCACCAGGAGCAGTCTTCGCATGCTTAGGGCAGACACCCCTAGCTCACTGTCGGTCACCCTCAAGCTGGTTTAGCCTGTCTGCCAAGATGGTTTTACCTGGGTGCGGCACCGAGCATGTGAGAGCTTCTCGGAGTCACAGGTGAGAGGTCAGTGGATTAGGGGGCCACCAAAGGTGAATGGACAGCAGCCCTCCCACCGGAGGAGCTAGTCCTCCTGAAGACCCAAATATCCCTGGAGGAGAGCAGTAATCTACAGAAGAAAACTGATATAAAGGAGGAGGGAAAAGTCATAACAAGGGTCACCTAGTGCTACCCATGCCAGCTCTCTCCCAGCAAAGATGGCACCAGTGACCCCAGACCCCCCCGTCCTCATGCTCCCCCCCAGAGGGTCATTACTCTAGACGTTAATTGCCAGCTTCAAGCCTTGGCCTTCTCAGTCTTTAATCAGCCAATAATTCCTTAATCTGAAGAGAATCTTCTCTACTTGTACACTTCCAGGCATCAGCCAGCCACTGGGGGATAATCTGAGAGATCACAGAGAAGCCTTCCCAGAATCCCTGAAATTACTTTACACTTACCATCATGTAGTACTATTTTTTAATTCAAAATTTTTTAAAGGGGTTAAAAGTTTTAAAGGGGTTCAAGGGATCAGAGAAGTCAGACCTTGGAGAACCCCCTCATCCAACCCCTCCCGTATTTTACAGATAAAGAAGTTGAATTCTAGAAATGTCATATGACTCACCAACAATTAGAAGGGTTCTAAGGAGATTGGAATCCAAGTCCTCTCACCTAAAATCCAGTGTTCCTTAGTTGTCTGGGCTATTAGAGCACCTAACTCTCTATTCACAGCCATTTTTCATATTTTACAGATGAGGAAACTGAGGTTGAAAGAGGCAAAGTGACTTGCCCCTGGTCACATAGCTAGTAATTATCTGAAACTGGATTTGAACTCGGGTTTTCCTGACTCCGAACCAGCACTATCCACTGTGCCACCTAGTAATTTTAGAGAAGGATATTATTGGTGGGAACTTTCCAATAAACCATTTGTAATTTTAATCTGTACTGGGTTGAGTTCCTTAAATCCATCATGAGTAGAACTCATCAGAATAGGAGTTCCTTGAAATCAGGGACTGTCTTCTATCTTTTCCCCCCTATCCCCAGCACTTAAGACAGTGCTTGGCACATAGTAGGCACTTAATAAGTGCTTATTGACTAACCCTTGAGAAAGAAAGAAATTTACTTGTCCAAAGTTTACCCCTTTCAAGATATATCTGGAAAGGGCTAATTAGTTTTCAAGTGAGGAACAATTCTCTGTTGACTTTCTCCACAGATCGGAAATTGCAGACTTTATATTTTGTTCTTTGCTTTTCTCTTTCTATATTATAGAATCAAAGAATTTTAGAGCTGGAAGGCATCTTGGAACATAGACTGTCAGAACTACAAGGGACATTATAACAGTATGACAGAGCTAGAAGGAGCCTGGGAACATAATTAGAACTTGGAGGGACATTATAACATAAAATGTCAGAGCTGGAAGGAGCCTGGGAACATAGACTGTCAGAACTGGAAAGGGACTTAGAATATAGGATGTCAGACCTGGGAGGCAGCTTAACACAAAGAGTGTCAGAAATGGAAGGGACCTTAGAATATAAAGTGTCAGCCCTGGGTGAGGCCTTAAGATATAGAATGTCAATGCTGGAAAGGACTCTAGAATATAGAATGTCAAGGCTCAGAGAGGCCTTAAAAAGGCCTAAAGTATCAAAGCTGGAAAAGGTCTTAGAATATAGAATGTCAGACTTGTGAAGGTTCTTAGAACTTGAACAGGGTTTCTTAAGCTGGAGCTTGTGAAGTTTTTTAAAAATATATATTTATAACAATTTTAATATAATCAGTTTCTTTTGTAATCCTATGCATTTTATCTTTTGCATTTAAAAACATTATTCTGAGAAGGAATCCATAAGCTTCACCAACTGTTAAAACAGTCTATGACTCAAAAAAAAGTCCCAGTTGGGAGTTCAGAGCTGGAAGAGGCTTTAGAATTCAAAATGTCAAAACTGGAAAGGATCTTAGGATGGATGGATTAATGAATGAACATTTTTAAAGCACATAGTATGTGCCAAGCACTAGAGATACAGATATAAAAATTATTCTGCCCTCAAGGAACTTAATTCTAAAATTGAATAATCTCTAAGAGGGAGGAACTGAAGGCCAAAAGGCAGGCCTGGAATCCTTAGGATGCAGTGGGAGAGCAGAGTATCTGGGAAGAAAGATAGGTTAAAAGTAAAATGATGCGAAAAGGTCAAGAAAAATGATTGAGAAAATCTCATTAATCAAATGAGAGATCCTTAGTAATTTTAGAAAGAGCAGTTTCAATTCAGTGATGAAGCCATAAATCAGATTATAGAAGGTTTAGAAGAGAGTAAAATGAAAGGAAATGAAGGCACAAGTATAGACAGCTTTTTTTTCCCCCCAAGGAGTCTAGCTGAGAAGGGAAGAAGAGATAGAAGATTATAGCTAACAGTCAAACAAGTAGAACCAGGAATACATTATACACAGTAACAGCAAGACTTTGTGATGATGAACTATGAAAGACTTGTTTCTTCTCAGAGGGGTCAGTGATCCAGGGCAATCCCAATTTGCATCCAGAGAGAGAACTATGGAGACAATGTAAATCAACACATGCTATTTTAACTTTTTTTTCCTTTTCCTTCTGTTTTTTTTTTTTTAACCCCTCATGGTTTTCCCTTCTGTTATGATTTTTCTCTCCCAAAAGTTCAAAAAGAACTGTGGATTTAAAAAATTAATATGCATGTATAGCCAGAAAAAAAGAAAAATAAACAAACAAAAAAGAAGATAATAGCTAGAAGGGGTGGTTGGATCTAGTCTTCAAGATGTGAAAGACTTGGGTGAGTTTGTAGGTAGAGAAGAAAACAATAGTTAGTGAGAGACTGAAAGTTAGAGTGAAGATAATGGGTTATCCACTGCAGAAGATGGGAGGCAATCTGATCCAGAAACCATATAGTGACCAGTTTAACCTTAAAGAAGAAGCACTTTCCTCTTTGTGAGAAACTAGATTAAAGGTGATACTGGAGGATGAAGTTAAAAGGTCAGGAGATGGGCAGTGGAGAAGATAAGGGAGCTCAGAGGGGAAGGCACTCTTAACTAAGGGAGAGGGGACTAGGAAAAATTTCCTGCAGAAAGTAGGATTTGAGCTAGCCTTGAGTCTTGAAAGAAGTCAGGGATAATAAGAGGAATAAGAAGGGAGTTTTTCAGGCATGTGAAAAAGATTGGTTGTCTTCTTCAAAGATAAGCAGGGAGGTCCATGAATCTAGATTCTGAAATACATGGAGAAGAACAAAATATAAGAAAACCTGGGAGGTAGGAAGGGGTCATTTTTTTCTGCTTTAAATACCACACTAGGGATTCTTATTTTTGATCCTGGAAATAATATGGAGGTACTGGAGTTTATTGAGTAGGGAAAGGGATATGGTCAAACTTGCTCATTAGGAAAATCACTTTGCTAGCTGAATGAAGGATAGATTGGAGCGGAGAGACTTGAAACATAGACACCAATGAGAAAGGTATCTGGAAGTAAACTCAGTAGTAGAAATACTTTGTAGTCATCACTGTAAATTTGAATCTACTCTTCTCAGGAATCAAGGTAGTCTGTAGAGGGAAGAAAGCTAGCAGGCTTTAGAAGGTGATTGTATTTTGGTTCCAGCTATATTTTTTTTTTCAGAAAATATGCCTTTGTAAAAACTAATTGATGTTCATTGATTAGCAATTTTATTGGGAAAATTTTTATTATGCAGTTGTCTAACTCTTTGTGACTCCCTTTGGGATTTTCTTGGCAAAGATACTAAAACGGTTTGCCATTTCTTTCTCCAGTTTATGTTACAGATTCGAAAAATGAGACAAACAAGATGAAATGTTTTGTTCAGTGATCTGAACTCAGGTCTTCCTAACTCCAGGGCCCATGTTCTGTCCACTGAGTCACCTAAGGAGTCAATTGAAAAAAATACAAAGAAGTAATTTATATTAGGACATTAATGAGTAGATGATATTGGGGATATATTAAGTAACCATCTATGTTAAATAGAATATATCTGATGAGCTTTCTAGCTCATAGCATGAGAAACACACCCACAATGCCCATCTATTGGGGAATGTCTGAATAAGTTATGATATATGAATGGAATGGAATATTATTGTTCTATAAGAAATGATGAGTGGGCTGATTACAGAAAAACCTGAAAAGACTTTACCATGAACTGATGCTGAGTGAAGCAGTTTGAACCAAGAAGACATTGTACACAGCAAAAAGAAGATTATGGGATGATCAATTATAATAAACTCAGCTCTTCTCAACAATGTCATGATTCAAAGTATTTTCAAAACGGGATGGGAAATGTTGTGTATCTTGAAAAAGAACTATGGAGATTGAATGTAGATCAAAACAGTATTTTCACTTTTTTTTGTTTTCTTTCTCATGATTTTTCCCTCTTGGTATGTTTCTTGCACAACACGACAAATATAAACATATGTTTGAAAGAATTGTACATATTTAATCTACATCAGATTACTTTCTGTCTTGGGGAGAGGAAGGGAGGAAGGAAAAATTTTAGAACACAGAGTCTTACAAAAAATGAATATTGAAAACTATCTTTTACATATTTGGAAAAATAAAATACTATTGAAAAATTTAAAAAAAACCGCCTACAGTAAATCAGGGTATCCATAAACTGGGGATGATCTGCCAGTGAGATTGGGATTGGGAGAGTAAGGGCTACATAGAGTAAGAGCTAATTGATGATGATTGACAGTCTATTAGTTTACATTAAGGAAATGTCAGCAGGTCACTTTTTATTTTAATTAAAGCTTTTTATTTACAAAACATATGCATGGGTAATTTTTCAACACTGATCCTTGCAAAACCTCCTTCCCCCCCCCCACCTCTCCCCTAGACGGCAGGTAGTCCAATTCGTGTTAACTGTTAAAATATATGTTAAATCCAATATATGTATATGTATTTATACAGTTATCTTGCTGCACAAGAAAAATCAGCTCAAAAAGGAAGGAAAAAACTGAAAAAGAAAACAAAATGCAAGCAAACAACAGAAAAGTATGAAAATGCGATATTGTGTTTCACACTCAGATCCCGCAGACCTCTCTCTGGGTGTAGATGGCTTTCTTCTTCACTGAACAATTGGAAGTGGTTTGAAACATCTCATTGTTGGAGAGAGCCGCGTACATCAGAACTGATCCTCATGATCTCCTGGTTCTGCTCATTTCACTCAGCATCGGTTCTGAAATCATCCCAGCAGGTCACTGGTTATATCGGATGGCTGCAGGGCAGAGAGCACTGGACCAGGATTCGAGAACACGTGACCTCAAACCTTACCCTGTTAGCTCTGCGTGTTTCTACTTTTCCACTGTTTCTACTCATCGCGAGTGAAATGTATTTGCTAATTACATCTGCCTCCTAGGACTTGGGAGAATAAAAGGAGATAATACTTGTAGAGTGCTTTGCAAACCTTAAAGAGTAATAGGAAACGAATCGCTGGCTGGCTGGGCGTTAGGGGCACTTAACCGGTAGGTTGATATTGGGCTCCTGCGATGCAGAGCATCAGACGCAGCCAATCAGAAGTTCTCTGGGGCCCAGACTTGCCCTCGAAGTTGGAGGCTGGGAAAGTTATTTCCCGGAACGCAATGAGCTTTTTTTTTTTGTTCCTCTTGCAATTTAAATCCCTCGTTTGCTTTCACAGACCTCCCAAGCGCGGGGGTGTCCCCCAGCCTCTTCGTCTGTTGTCTTCCCTACACAGACGCTAAGTTGAAGCAGGGCAGGGGCAGTTTCCTTTTTTTGGGTGTCCAGCAGCACACAGCAGGTGCTTAATAAAAGCACATCGGCGGTTGACAAAGCGGGACTCGGACCCGGAGCTCCGAGCTGCGGCCTCGCGGGCTCTCGAGCATCTTTGGGCATCCCTTTGGCCCCGCGGCTGGGCGGGGCACCTCGGGACAAGCCGGTACCTGCGGGCGGCCAGCGGCCCACCCAGGCGGCGTCATGCGCCCGCCCCGAGAAGGCCTGGCCCTGGCCTGAGGCTCTGAGCTCTTGGGGAGAAGGAAGAGGAGGAGGAGCTAGAGGAGGAGGGACTCGGGCCGGCTGTCCCGACCGAGGGGGGCGGGAAGGAGCCCGGGACCTGCCGCCGGGGCCACTACTCGGGTAAGGCTGCGCGTAGGCCGGGAGGGGGCTGGGGCTGCCCCACGCCGGGCTCTTCGGGGACACGTCCTGTCCGTACGTCCACTAGCGGCTCCCCGGGAGCTCCGGGTCCTTGTCCTTGAACTCTCCTCCCCTTGCCACCACTGAGTGTTTCGCTGTCTTCCCCGGGGTCCGGGAGGGTGAGTGTGCCCCCCCCCCCCAACCCCTGGCTTCCCCCCTGCCCTCCAGGACAGGTCCCGGAGACCCTCATCCGGAGCCTTTGGGCCCCCTAACGGCTGGGACTCGGGGGCTGTGCCCAAACTCCACCCCCCCCCCCCACCGGCACAAACTTCCGTAGTCTGGACCCGCCTCCCGCCGCTTGCGCCTCAGGCCACGTGCGCCCAGCCCACCCCCAGGAGCCTCCTCCCCCTCCTCTGCTTCCTCAGCCCGGTTTGCTGCCGGTGGGTGCCTGTCAGTGGTGTTTTCTTAGCCAAGTGGTTAGTTGGCCGATTTCTTCTCCAGGGGATTAAGGAGAGCGGTTAACTACAGTGGGGCTGGATTTGAACTCTGATCTTCCCGACTCCTTGTGCTCTGTCCTCTGAGCCACTTGTCTGCCTCCTGGAGTCCTTAATCACCGCCAAATTAGAGACAAAAAGTTATGCAACCCCAGATCGGGAAGTAATGGCCCCCAACCAACCTCTGCAAATGGCATGGGAAAGTTAGCCTTGAGATGAAAGATGCCGGAGCTGAAAGGCCCTTAGAACCCAGGAGGTCAGAGCTGGGAGGAACCTTAGAACCCAGG
>JAJPUD010001186.1:87884-132745 GCA_023553655.1 Myrmecobius fasciatus | reverse complement strand
CCTTAGAACCCAGGGTGTCAGGGCTGGGAGGGACCTTAGAACCCAGGGTGTCAGGGCTGGGAGGGCCCTTGGAACATGGGATGTGAGAGTTGGGGGGTGGGGCCTTACAATACAGAGTGGGAGATCTAGAAGAGATTTTAGAACACGAAATAGCAGACCTAGAA
This sequence comes from Myrmecobius fasciatus, assembly GCA_023553655.1. NCBI lineage: Eukaryota > Metazoa > Chordata > Mammalia > Dasyuromorphia > Myrmecobiidae > Myrmecobius > Myrmecobius fasciatus. Next base: position 132,581 of record JAJPUD010001186.1, on the reverse strand, counting down.
GGAACCATACAACTTAAATCAGAGCTATAAAGGATTTTCATACATAATATATTAGAAGTCAAAGCATCCTTAGAGCATAGTGTCAGAGATAGAAAGGACGTTAGATATCCCAGATCAGTCCCCTCACTTTGTAGATTAAGACATTGAGACTCACTGAATAAAATTGACTTTTCCAAGGTCACACACTAAGTTAGTAGCAGAACTAGAGTAACTTCTTTTTCGATAAAGATGGCAACCAAGAAATCTCAGAAATGCCCTTTAAAATATTAGGTCCTAGATCTAACATTAGAAAATACCTCCAAGGCCATAGGGTCCATCCCCAACATTTTACAGATGAGAAAACTGAGACCTGACTTGCCCAAAGTCATCCAGATAATAAGCACTTGAGGCATTTATTTGAATCCAGGTTCTCTGATAAGTAGCAATGTTCTTTCCATTTCACCACAGTATTGAAAGTATGTTTAATTTTTTGTAAATTCTATTCCTCACTCTGGGAAAGAGACAGAGAGAAGAGAGGAAGAGAGAGAGAGAGAGAAGAGAGAGTGACAGAGAAACAGACAGAGAGAAGAGAGGCAGAGACAGAGAGAGAGAAAGAGAAGAAATAGGATTGACACAGATTTATTCAAATAGGGGAATCTTGTATTAGGAAACTGAAGCAAACAGACAGAGGTTAAATGACTTGCCCAGAGTCACAACTTAAACTCTCATCTTTCTGACTTCAAAGACAGTGCTCTATCCACTGTACCACCTATCTGTTTACATTTTTTTAAAAAGTCTAAGATTGAATTATTTATTTGGCCATCCTGGTTGGCAAAGGTTATTAACTAACTAAATTTGGGAGTATTAAGTTGGGGAAGGAGAGGCAAGGTGGAGAGGTCAGGTCACAATCTGGCCTTGTTGAAGGTCACTTTGAAATTAGGAAAAGGCCATTCCAGGATCACAAGGATCTCATTCCTGCCATATGTTCCAACCAGAATCAGCACAGATTTGAATCCATTCTGCCCTCCAAATTTCCCTTTGGGATCCCGTTTTTGGCCTGAATATACTTCTTTGTGGAGGCTAGTTTTGATGGCCGTCCAGGACAATTTCCTGTTTCCCTTCTTCCCTAGGCCCTTTCAGCTCCATCTCACTGAGCCTAATCTTTAACACTTGAGGATATCTAAAAACTAAGGAAAGGGTATTTATTGAGTGGGTGGGACTGAGGTCACCAGGGGCTTGGTGGACTCCCAGCCTTCCCTTCTTGTATAGTGTCAGTCAATCCACCAGAGTAATGCTGATTCAAACTCCCTGTCGTATTTGCACATTCCCCACCCATGGAGTGGGCTCACTTTGAAACTAGAGAGTGAGTAAAGCTCATTTTTCACACCTCCAGCCTACTGTCCCTCCACTATAAGGTGCCCCCTCAACAACCCCAGGTCACCTTGGGCTCCCTTTCTTCCTGTTCTTTCAGTACTGTCAAACCTCTTCTCAGTAAAAAAAAAATCTGATAAATTTATTTACTTTTTCCTCAGTACTTCAAGGATCTTTGTCAGCAGGAGGAAGACCCTCTACCCACACAAGTAGCAGCCCCCCCACACCTGATAGGTGGCCTTTGAGATTTGCCATCAACTAAAAAATGTGTCCCCCCTCCAGGACGAGCCTTTTCAGACTTGGCTAAGCTGGTCCTTGGGCAGCAGACACTATGTCACTAGGTTCCTACTTCAAAGCTTTTCCAGGATCATAGGACCTACCATGACGAGCATTAGAAAAAAAATGTGATTACAGGAATTCTTTTTTTTTTTTTAAAGCTAATATAGGATTCTTTTTTCTTTTAAAGCCCTTCCCGTTGAGAGTTACATTTTAGTGGAGACCACAGGTTAAGACAAAAGAGACTCAGGCACTGACAAAGAGATAAGGGAAATATTTGGGTGATAACCGTCGATTTACCTCTAACTCTCAACAGAGAGTGTTGTCTCAAACTTTATTGAGAAAATAGACAGTATGGTGTGACCTGGCTCTCCTCCCTGCAATCTGTAACCTCGATAAATCCCAACAGCACATAGGATGCTCTTGTCATTTGCTCCAGTCTCTGATGAAGAAATAACCCTTTTCCTCACAAAAGATGATGCCCTTGATCCCATCCCCTCCTGGCTCCGTCTCAAATTTGTCCTTCTACCATCCCTACCACCAATCATCACCATAACAACCACCAATATCACCATAACAACCACCATCATCATCACCATCTTCACCGCCATTATTTTCCATTCCACTCTACTGGCTTTTTCTCTCCTTTCCTACAAAAACACCCAAATTCCTCCATTCCTAACAAAACAAAACAACACCCTTTCCTTGACCTTGACAGACCTTCAATCTATTACCTGTCCCTCCCCTCCCTTTCATTACAAGGCTCCCAGTAAAGCCAATTGCTTCCATTTCCTCTCCTGATTCAGTTCTCTGCTCTTTACAGTCTGACTGGTCCTCACAACCCTGTCTGAAGCTCCTCTCTCCAGTGTTACTAACAATTTCTTAATTACTGAATCCTTTCCTCAGTCCGAGGCCTTCTTAATTGGCTCTGCAGTATTTGACTTGGCTGTGTTGAGGACAGGGGTGTTTTAAAGGGCTGTAGTGGAAGAGAATTGGACTTAGTAAGGAGTCAAAAAATATAGTTCTGGTCTTGGCGTTGATACTGCTCTGCATAAATCACTTCATTTTCCTTATCCATAAAATAATACAAAATAGCATTAATAATAATATAAAATAATAACTTGCACTCTCATCTTTCATAGGGTTGTTAGTGAAGAGAGGGCTTAATAAAATTTAAAATGCTATGGAAATGGAGCCATTGCTTTTTAATTGGATGAGATCCCTATGTATTAGCCCTAGTGATTTTTGCCTAAGGTAGAGGGGAAGGCTTTCTCTTGGAGACAACCAATTAGAGCAGAATAATAGGATCTGGGTTCAAATCCTGCCTCTTATGATTATTGCCCATGATTTTAGGCAGGGCAGGTTCCTAAGCCTCAGGTAACTCATCTGTAAAATGAAGGAGTTGGACTTAATGGCCTTTAGGGCCGTTTTCTGCTATAGTTCTATAATCCTTCCCCCTTCTGTAAGTCTTTTAGCCTAACTCTTCTCTAAGAATGAGATGGAGATGGTATTTCCTCCTGCATTGTGCCTAGCAAAAGAGAAATGAATGATTAAAGGGGATCATATCCGGGAAAGTATGAAATAGCAAGGACAAGAAATGGAAGAGAATTGTGAGGGAGAAGATGAAGCTAGAATCATTGCATGCTGGGTCTGGGTGGGAGTTTAGTGGATGTCCAATCCAGGCCAAATTTTTATACTCATGACTCATTGCTCCCCAGCCTTTTAGTCTCTGGGCCTGTGAGCTAGTTCTAATTTGCAAGGTTGTTTTATTCTGTTAGCACACTTCCAGGTATATCAGATAGCTGGGTGTGTTAGTATGGACTGTCAGTTAGCATTTATAAAACACCTACTATGTGCTAGGCACTGTGCTAAGCACTAAGGATACAAAGAAAGGCAAAAGATAGCCCTCAAGAAGCTCACAGTCTAATGGGGGGGACATCAAAAAAATCATTGTATGGGGCAGATAGATGGCGCAGTAGATAGAGCACCAGCCCTGAAGTCAGGAAGACCTGAGTTCAATTTCAGTCTCAGACACTTAACACTTCTTAGCTGTGTGACCCTGGGCAAGTCACTTAACCCCAATTGCCTCAGCAAAAAAAAAAAAAAAAAAGCATTGTACAAATAAGATATGTACAGGTTAAACTGGGGATTTAAGGAGGACTGGGAAAGGCTCTTGCAGAACCCTTTTTAACTAAAACTTGAAGAAGTCCAGCAAAGCCACAAGCTCCAGGCATAGCTGGACTTCAGAGTTGAAAGGACCTCAGAGATTATCTAACCTCACCATACCGGAATCAATCAATTGATCAATCATACCTTTATTAAGCACCCGTGAAGTACCAGACACTGCTCTGAGAATTGGTTGTTCAGTCGCATCTAACTTTTCTTGGCAGATACTGGAAACATTTCCCATTTCCTTTTCCAACTCATTTTACAAATGAGGAAACTGAGGCAGGCAAGGTAAAGTGACTTTCCGAAGAGCATATAGCTGGTAAGATTTGAACTCAAGGAGATGAGGCTTCCTGACTTTAGGCCTGGTGCTCTATCCACTGTACCCATATTTTGGGGATGCAGAGGTAAAACCAAAGTATATCCTGCTATTAAGGAGCTTACATCCTATCAGGAAAGGAAATGTGTAAATAAATATAAAATAAAAATATAAGTATAAAATATAAAAAATATATAAAATAAATCAAACAATAAATGTATAAATAAGTAGGCACAAAATACAAATAAGTAGATTCAAAGTAATTGTGGATTCCAGTAGCTGGAAGGAGTCAGGAAAGGCTTTGGGATGTTTCATTTGACTCCTGAAGGGAGCAACAGAATCCAGCCAGTGTACAGAGGGAGTTCATTCCAGGCCTGTTGGACAGCCTGTACAAGGAGGAATACCCTCGGGGAAATGAGATGCTGCAAGTGAAATGGGCTAGTTCATTTGGAAGGTAGAACATAACTCTGAACCTTGGGAGCTGATGGAATCCCTAACAAAAAGCCGATAGAGAGAGGGGGTTCCAGGAGAGAACCTTGGAGAACACTTACTTGAAGGGGATAAGATAAAGAGGCTCACCCAGCAAAGGGGACTGAGAAGGAGGAGAGCCCCCCAAAAAGCAGTATTACAGAAACCCAGAGAGGAGAGTATATCTGCCAGGGCAGGGTGGTCAATGGTTGTTTTGTTCTAAAAGGGTCAAGAAGGATGAGAACCTAAAAATTTGGCAATAAAGAGGCCCCTAGTAACGTTGGAGAAGAGTAATGAAATCGTACCCCAGATTGGAAGGGGTTGAGAAATCAGAGCGGAGGAAGAGGTAGAGAGGGAATTGTTTTTTAATGGATTCAGCTGGGGAGTGGAGGAGCTTGAAGGAAAGGAAGCTCTCTATTAGCATCCTCTTCCCAGTTTCCAGCAAATGGTCATTTTGGGGGCTGGAAGACCTGAGGTGAGGGAGAAACCCCAAATCCATCACCTCCTAAGGAAGGCCATTCCACTGCGGGACAGCCCTAATGGTTGGGAACCTGGTCCTTTCACTGATGGGCCCCAGATTCTGCCCTGGCTGAACACGTCTAACCATTTCTCCATAGCCTTCCCAGTATTTGACCACCCTCATGTTCTCCAATAAATCTGGAGTGAGATGAGCCGTTCCTTTAGATCCAACCCTCTCCCGCCGCTGCATCCGTCTGGGGCAGATCCAGGATGATCCCATTCCAATATTGATACTGGGCTTTTGAGGGGATCAAGAGAGGAATGAAGGGGAATGCAAAGTTTAGATAGTCTATCTCAGGCCTTCCAAAAGAGCCTGGCTGTTTCCTTAAGTTTTTAGAGAGCTGCCTTGTTTCAAATGGGGATGGAAGGATTTTCAATGAACATATACATTTTTCCCCTCCAATTCAGTAACTCAATTATCTGAAGACCTTTGGGTTTATCAGTTAAGCTGTTACCATGGAAACGCAGTCAGATGCCAGAAATAACTGACTGCATTTGAATTTCTGGCTCAATTTGTAAAGCTGGAGATCCAGTGATGAGATTCTGAAATGGGATTCAGGGCTTTTTGAAGATGCTAGTGAGAAGAATGCAGATCCTTTGGGGTTTAACTTTTTTTTATTATTATAGCTTATTTTTCTCACTGTAAATCATAATTTTTAGAGTCTTAGTCCTGAATGTAAGACACATGGTTCATTGAATAAAAGCCAAATCATGGAAGGAGGAAGAAATCAGACGGCTTTTTTGGATTCATCCTTTAAACTCAGATTGGAAAAAACTTCTGTAGTCTTATGACTACAGAGCCATAGATTGCTAAAGGTGGAAGAGAATTTAGAACCCAGAATTTAGATCTGGGAGAGCCCTTAAAACCCAGAATGTCAGAGTTGGAACAGCCCTTAGAATTCAGAATGTTAAGAGCTGAGAGGGTCCTTAGAACCCAGGATGTCAGAGCTAAGAGGGACTTTTGAACCCAGAATGTCAGAGCTGGGAGGGTTCTCAGAACCCAGGATGTCAGAGCTGGGAGGGTTCTCAGAACCCAGGATGTCAGAGCTGGGAAGGTTCTTAGAACACAGGATGTCAGAGCTGAAGAGCCCTTAGAACCCATACTATCAGAGCTGGGAAGAAGCTTGGAACATCTGTAGGATAAAGACAAATCTTAGAACATAGTATATTATGACTAATGTGGAAATATATTACAAAAATGAATGTTGAAAACTCTTTACATGTAATTAGGAAAAAAAAGACCATTAAATAAAGTAAAAATAAAACCAAAAAAGAATAGACTATATTAAAGCCACATAGAACCTTGGAATATCAAATATTAGAACTGGAAAGGGTCTTTAAAACGGAGAAAGTCAGGTCTGGAAAATATTTTAAGGAAAAAAGGCCTGGAGATAGGAAGCAATATTTACCTAAGTTAGTGATAGAGATGGGATCAGAGGTCAGGTCTCCTGAATTCCAATTGGGTATTCTCTCTAGTATACACAATTCCTTCCCCAGAAGGATTTTGAAGAACCAAATAACACCCAGAAATAGCATTAGCGGTCTATTACAATCTCCCTGGGATGTGGCTTTCCCCGAATTCTATAGCAATGAAACCATCTAGCACTTGTTTTTATGTCTGTGTATAGTCTCCTTTCTGTTTCTTCTTAGCTCCTTTGAGACAAGAACTCTGCCTTCTACAGCCTTGCCTCCTCCTAGCACAGGCTAGGTCCACAAGCAGACCTTCTCATTCCCTCGTTAAATGTCCTGACTAATGCATTCATTTAATCATCCAAATATTGACTCTTTCAATAAGTGTTTAGTGAGCATCTGCTGTGTGTAAATTATAGTGTTTTATATGAAGCCCAGACTCTGCCCTCGGGGAGCTTATGTTTCCTATGTTGAAGTTAATCAGTCAAAGAAGCATTTATTAAGCACCTATTTTGTTCCAAGCACTGTGCTAGTTGCTGAAAATACAAAGACAAAAAGAAAACAGCCTTTTCCTTTAAGTAGTTTGTATTCTAAGGACAGTCACACAGAGAAGTATAATACAAGTTAGAGTTCAGTAGAAAATACATCAGGCCTAGGTCAGTAAAACTGGAGTTCAGATTTGGCCTTAGACACTAGCTGTGGGAATTTAGGTAAGTCATTAATCTCTAACTCAGTTTCCTCAAGTGTAAAATGGGGATAAAAATATCTTTTACCTGCCAAGGTGGTTATGAGCATCAGATGAAGTCATGTTTGTAAAATCACTTATTAGCACAGTGCTTGACACATAGTAGGTGCTTAATCAGTGTTTTTGTTTCCTTTTTTCCTTCCATTCCAAAATGCCATCATCTCTGATGCAGAAGTTACTTAGTTGGTATTTACTTATTCATCTAAACTCCTGATCAGGTAGAATTGTTGATTTATTTTCTTTGTGCATGTCCAGGTTTGTTCATTGATTGGATTGATGGATGCTTAACAAATACTTGTTGAATTAAATTGAGATAGAATTAGGAGCTGGGTTCAAATTCTGACTCTAGGTCAGCCCTGCGCGGATCATATTTCTGTCAGCCAGTGTTTAATTTGTTCAGTCTTTTTCAGTCATATCTGACTTTGTGACCCCATTTGGAATTTTCTTGGCCAAGAGAGTGGAGTAGTTTGCTATTTCCTTCCCCAGATCATTTTATTTATTTATATTTCATTTTATTTATTTGTTCATCAGTGAGGAAACTGAGGCAAATAGTAAGTGGCTGAGAACAAACTTGAACACAGGCAATGGGGAGCCACTGAAAGTCACTAGACCTGGAGCTGGAAGGGATTTTAGTCTAACTTTTTTTTATTTTATAAAATAGGAAACTCAGGGGCAGGAAGGTCATACAGGTAGTAAGTAGCTCAGTTGAGGACTTGAATCCAGATCTCCTTGACTGTAAATCCAGCCTTCTTTTCCCCACAACTTGCAGCCTCCCAATTTTGACTTGATTTTGACTTTCTCTGAGAGAAGTTTTTCATTTCCCAGAAACACTTAGTTAAATGATAAGACTGAATCACCTCTCACTAGAAAAGATGAACCTAAAATGCTGAGACTATATTTTCATTTTGGCCAAGATGGCATTTGTTTGGCTGGACTGTACATGTTTATGATGAAGGTTTTCCTTTTTCTTTTTATTTTTTGTTGTTCATCCGGGGACTGGGCAGCAGGAGAGACAGATGATGAATATGTGTAAATATAAATCAATACTTAAAAAAAATAAGCTATTGGACTGCAAAGACAACCTTATCAGAGTCCAGTGCTCTCATGCATGGCCAGTACCTGGCTTTTCTGGTTTGTCTTTTTGAAAACCTCCAATCTTATTAACATATTTTATCCAGGTGGACTTCAGGAAGTTGGAAAATTCAAACCCAAAAAGATAGGTAGGCAAGGGTGTTACTATAAATTTCCCTAAGGATATCATGCAAACCATGACTTCTTATATTTTGCTCAGAAAAAGCTGTTTTTTTTAATGTAGTCAACACCAAGGGAGTCTAACCCTTACAGGCTAATTTTCCATGATTCTGTGATGAGAAGAACATCTTTTGTTTGAGGGAGAAGACTTGGAGTCAGGAGTTCTGGGTTTGGATCCTGAGTGATGACAATGATTACCAATTGAGTGAGCTGTTTGACCTCTCTGTTAAAGACTTAACTTCCTTATCTTTAAAATGGTGTTAATGGTCTTTGTGTTGCCTACCTAATAGGGGACTTGAATGCATTTTTAAAAACAATAAAAAAGCATTTATTAGGCACTAACTGTGTGCCAAGCAAGGTCTAAGAGTGTTACTGTGGTGGGGCAGATGGCAAAACCTCAGGGATCTTTAGGTTACATTTAGAAGGCCATATGACAATATGTGGAGTCTCCAGGAGGCAGAGTCTGGGAAGATTGAAGGCCCGATGGTCCTCCATCTCAACAGGAGGAGTTGATGGCTCCGTTCTCTCCAAACCTTGTGAACAATGAAGCAAAAGTGGAAGGGTTTGGAATTAAGGGACAGAAAGGAAGAGAGGGAAAGATTTCTGTTTTTAGGAAAGGTGCTTGCAAACTTTACAATGCTATAAAAATGGGTGCAATTACCCTTGTTTTTATTATTCTACACTTGCCTCATAAAAGGCTCATCTGAGTTCTGTTAGGAACACAGGGCTATTGACCCCACCCCGAGTACTCAGTGGTGTTTGGATTTGACTGATATGACTGGCCAGCTGGTTCTTGGGGCTCAATTTTGCCATCCAAGGGACCAGCCAGGCTGGCTCTCTAGTTCCTTTTATTTGAAGCAGAATGGACTGCTAGCCCCTCCAGAATAGCAGGGGATTCTCTGCTGCCCCCCTCCCCTGAAAACAATTGTGCTATAACAATGCCACAGGCTGACCAATTAAAGGGAAGTCCCCATCCCACCCTGCCATGTACCTCAGTCTCAAAGCCCCAGGGACCAGCTGGCATCCAGGCCTGCCATCTCTGTTAGATCCTAAAAGGCAGCCTTACATTAGTGGGGAAAAGACTTCTAGTTTTGGCCCTGATACGTGACCTTAGGTAAGTGCCTTCAACTACCTCAAGCAACAAGCATTATTAAACACCTACTGTGTGTGCCACGCATTGGGTTAGGGACTGCAAACGTGAGCCATTTTCTACCTTCAAGAAACAGATCCCAAGTTTCTCTCTATAAAATGGGATGGATGATTGTTCATATAGTACATTTAATATAGAGAGAGTTAAGAGCTGGGAGAGATTTCAGTGTTGGAGGCAGGAAGGTCCCTGGAATATAGAATAGGGAAGGAAGGAAAAGATCTTAGAATGCTCAATGTTAGCTGGGAGGGCCCTTAGAACAGAGCTTCACCCCCCCTTTTCTGAAGCAGTTGGGGTTAAGTGACTTGCCCAGGATCACGAAGCCAAAGAATATTAAGTTTCTGGGGCTGGATTTGAAGTCAGATCCTCCTGATTTCAGGGCTGGTGCTCTATCCACTACTCCACCTAGCTGTCCCTAGAACAGAGCTTCTTAAACTTTTTCCACTCACGACTTCTTTTCTCTTGAGAAACCATCATGTGACAAAAGTATATAAAAATAGTTTCTCACCTTAACACCTTGTTCTATATCCTTCCAATAGCTCCCCCTGTTTCTTCTATGGAATTCTTAGCCATCCTTTAAAACTCAGAGGCCACTATCTCCAGGAAGCTCTCCCTGATCCTCATGGTAGTAACAGCTTATCCCTGGAGATATCACATAGCCTTAGTATCTCTCTAGTACATCTAGTGTGTCTTAGGTGATCTTATAACTCATATCATATTATCTTATAATATATGACATTATGCTATGTTATATATATTGTATAATTATATAATTGATGATATGCAGCATAATATATAACATTATAATATAATACCTAGCATATCTTATGATTATATTATATTGTTATATTATAATACCTAGTAGGTATGTTGTTATTTTTTAGTCAGTTAGTTGAATCTGATACTTTGTGAGCCTATTAGGGGTTTTCTTGGCAGAGGTACTGGAGATTTGCCATTTTCTTCTCCAGTTCATTTCACAGATGACAACATGGAGGTGTGTTAAACAGTATTAAGTGACTAGCTCTGGATCTCAAAGCTAGTAAGTGTCTGAAGCTGAATTTGAACTGCATGTGCTTTGTTAATGGGGGTGATGGATGGGAGGAAGGGAAAGAATCTGGAACTCAAAGTTTTGAAAACAATGTTTTACTTATAACTGGGGAAAATTAAAAAAAATAAACTCATTCATAAAAGAAAGTTTCAATCAATCAACAAGTATGTTTTAAGCATTTACTATGTGCTGGGTATCATGCTAGGTGCTAGATCTAATTTAAAGAATGAAACCATTCCTACTCTCCAGCATCTTGCTGTTATAATGGGGAAGATAACAAAGTATAATCTAAGTCCATTCAAAATATATATGAGGTGAATAACTACAAAGTAAACAGATTAATTTGGGCAGAGGGTACTAGCATGGGAAGGGGAAGGGAATGGGAGAAGAAAGTACTTTTGCTCACAATGCTCCCTTAGCCTCTAGTTATCTCCCCACTCTCTCCTGCCTTCTGTTACCAGAGATAAGTCAGTTAATAATTCTGAAGAAATTGAAAATCATACAGATAGTAAATAGCAAAACTGGAATTTGAAAACTTCTGGTACAAAAGGGGAGTCATAATTCTAGGGCATTCATCCAGTCCAACCTGTCCACTTTACAGATCATATCAGAGAGGTAAGTAGTTCAGTGATTAGAATGCTCGTCATGAAGTCAGGAAGACCTGAATTTAAATCCAACTGTAGACCATTACTTAAATATGTGACTCTAGCTAAACTATTCGACCATTTGCTGCCTCACTTTTCTCATCTGTAAAATGTAGGCTAGTGTAGCACTTACCTGCCAGGGTTGATGTACAGCTAAAATGAGATAACATTTGTAAAATACTTTGCAAACTTGGAAATGTCACATAAAATATTATTATTATCTAAAAAGCAAGACCAGAGAAGCAAAATGGCTTATCCCAGGCCTTATGGGTGGTAGCAGAGCTGAAATTTGAACCCAAGGCCTCTGACTATAAGTTTTACCTCCTTAATACTTATATCTCCCACCTCATAGAATTGTTGTGAGGAGAGTATTTGGTAAACCTTAAAAAGATATAGAAATGGGAACTATTATTATGAAAAAATAAACAGAATATAAGCTTTTTCAGATAAAAGATGATCATTTTTTGGTTATCTTTATAAGCTCAATGGCTTGTACTTTTTACAAATCCATATCTGTAACTTCAATATTTGGAGGGACCTCACAGTATGGAAGTTTCCTCCACTAATGAGAATTAGCTAACATCTTTTTAACTTTTGCCCTTAAAGTTGCTTAGGAGACTAAGAAGTTAAGAGACCTTTTAAGGGGGGGGGGCAGCAGAAACACTGCAGGATTTGAAGTCTGAGGTCCTGTTTTCAAATTTGAATTTTGCTACTTACTATCTGTATGATTTTAGGCAAGTTGTTGTGTATTTCTGGACTTCAATTTCTTTGCTGATAAAGTTGGACTAGATAATTTCTAAGGACCAAAACTGTAATCCCATGCTTGCAACCCCCAGTTAGCATGGGTCAAGAGCAAGACTTGAAAGCAGGTTTTCCTGACTCCAATGTTGGTCTTTTCTGCATTTCTTGCTGCCTCTGACCGTTTGCCGCCTCTCACTTGATACATATGTGCACACGTGTCGTGGCTGTCTTAAGAGCTCAAAGTTTATGAACTCATTGATCTCAGAGGCAAGATGAATGAGGCGGGAGACTCATAGGATGTGAAAAGTGTATTACACCGCACAGCCTTGTTGATGTACATTTTTGCAAGCATGATCAGCGTGTATACAGTGGGCAATCCCCAGTCACCATTCAGAGAAGCAGCTGCATTGCATATGCATGGTATCTGCCAATGGGAGGAGAGCTGACCCAGCAATTTAGCAACCCCCTTACAGGCGAGAGGCCCTGTCAAGGCATCCCTGCTCACAAGCAACTAGCTGTGACCCTCAGGCTCAACCCATCCCCGTGCCGTGCATCAATGTTCCTTGATCAACAAGGGCGTTTCTGCAATGTGGCAGAAAACTTACTGTGCACCACAAGCCAAGCTGGCCTCTGCACTCCCTCTCAGCAGGGTCCCATATCCTAGTGCATACACATGTATATATGCATGTATTCACACATGTTTACATGTGTGTTGTATGTGGCTAGATTACATGTATGTTGTTATAACTATATTACATGCATGTGATATATACTTGTGTTATAAGCATGTGATATATACCTATATTATACACATGTGCTATATACATAAGTTGCCTGTATATGGTGTATACCTAGATTACATATATGTAATATATACATAGATTACATGTATTTGTTGTATGTTTAATGGATATGTATGAAGTCCATATGTGGCTCCCATCCCTCCAAGAACTCAGTTTCATTTCACATATATTATTTGTTTTTTATCTACACATCTCTGAGCAAAGTAAATTCAGCTAGTTAAGAGAGGAGATAACAATGTTCAAGGCCATCTATTCAGAACAGAAACTTAAACCCTATGCCCTGGACACTGTTAGGTAAAAGGGATCTCAATACAAAGAATTTTCTGTTCTACCTGGTAGCATGTGCTATACTGGCTTTCTTTTATGGCAGGTTCAAGGATGGCGACTCCAGACGGGCAGGGCCAAGAGGCTGAGAGGAGCCCCGAGCCAGCCGGAGAAGTACAGTCACATCTGCCCACAGGCAGGGAGCTGGGAGAAGCAAGCCGTTTTGCTTACGCTGCTCTCTGCGGGATGTCCCTGGCGTGGCTGTTTCCAGAACCAGAACAAAGGTGACTGTTTTGACTTAGAATCATGGAATCCTAGATTTTGAGATCTGGGAAGAACATAGAGCATCTGAGTTTGAAGGGGAAATGGAACAGAGAATGTCAAAGCTGGGAGGGCCCTTACAACACGGAATGTTGGAGAGCACCTAGTCCAGTTTCCTTGTTCAAATGCAAGAGTCATCTCTGCAATGTTCCCAAGTCACAAATTAGAAAGGATTTCCCAAAGTAGGGAACATAGTGTTTCCATAGATTCCCTCTTTCCCACATGAAGCCGCTGTCGGCTAGTCTGTCATATCTGATTTTCTTTTCTTGCCAAGAAACATATTGACTGTTTTTTTTAGAATAGTTTGGGACTTTGTTGACAAAATATTTTGCAGGCACAATTGCTTGGATAGAAAATCCTAGTAAGGATGCTTTATCTCCTTAATAAGGAATGAATCATCTAACCAGGGATCAGATAACATTTTGGATTCATCCTTCTTTTGCCACCCCCCTTCTTTATTCATACCACTTTTCTCTGTCTGTCTAAATTTATTCAGGAAAAAGACCCAGTGATTGCTGATCCTCTCCTTGGTTTTAGGATATAGATTGTCAGAACTGGAAGCAACCTTAGAAATTCACTAGTCTGGAGTATCTAGGTTTTTCCCTAGTGAAAAATTAGAAGTACCAATATATAGAATGAGGCAGCTGGATTGCCCCATGGATAGAGTTAATAGCCCTGGAGTCAGGAATACCTGAGATCAAACCCAGCCTCAGACACTTCCCAGCTGTCACCTCACCCTGTTTACCTCAGTTTCCAAATCTGTAACATAAGGGTAATGATAAACACCTGCCTCTCAGGGATAGTGTGAGGATCAAATGAAATCATATTTGTGAAGCTATATAAGTGTTAGTTATTGTCATTGTTGTTTTGAGATTATCATGATGAAGTTTTTGATTCATCAGTCACCCAATAACGTTTCTATGAAGATGAGATTTTGAAATTACCTATGGATTTCAATCATCCCAGTTCTTCCCAGTGTTGGATAATCAAGAAGTCTTTGTGTCCGAAATAATCATGTCTTTCAGCTCCTTCCGGACGGAATTTGTGGAAAGCCTAGTGAAATGGCTAGAGTTACCAGAAACAGTCCTCCCATCCATAGTGGCCTTTGCCGATGGCCTGGGAGGAGACGAGGAGGCAACATTTGCTGAAATTTTATTGAAGGATTCAGTTTTGAAGAATGATCCACTGGTGATTATTCAGGTATCCAAACTCCTCTTGAGCAGGATAATTGAAATAGAAAATGGGATCTCTTTTCAGAGCCAGACTAGAAATGGGTTTTAAGAATTAGAAGTATTACAGACTCTTTAACATCTATAAAAGCTACCTTTGGTATTGCCCCATTCTGACATTTTGTGTTCTAGGCCCCTCCTGCCTCTGGCATTCTCTAAGGGCTCTTCAGCCCTGACATTCTGTGTTCTAAAACTCCTCCCAGCTCTGACCTCCTGGGTTCTAAGGGCCCTCCCAGCTCTGGCATCCTGGTTCTAAGGGCCCTTCCAGCTCTGAGATCCTATGTTCTAAGGGCCCTCCCAGCTCCGACCTCCTGGGTTCTAAGCTCCCTCCCAGCTCTGACCTCCTGGGTTCTAAGCTCCCTCTCAGCTCTGACCTCCTGGGTTCTAAGCTCCCTCCCAGCTCTGACCTCCTGGGTTCTAAGGGCCCTCCCAGCTCTGACCTCCTGGGTTCTAAGGGCCCTCCCAGCTCTGGCATCCTGGGTTCTAAGGGCCCTCCCAGCTCTGACCCTCCTGGGTTCTAAGGACCCTCCCAGCTCTGACCTCCTGTGTTCTAAGAGCCCTCCCAGCTCTGACCTCCTGGGTTCTAAATTCCCTCCCAGCTCTGACACCTTGGGTTCTAAAGGCCCTCCCAGCTCTGACCTTCTGGGTTCTAAAGCCAGCTCTAGTACTCTGTGGTCTATCATCTTTTTCCCTGAACTGACTGCTCCTCCTGAAGAGAAACAGCTGGGCCACACTTGAGGAACATGGATTTTTGGCACTGTATTGAATACTCCTGAATAAGTTTTCCAAAATCTTTGAGCTTTCTCCTTACCTGTGAAATAGACAGAGACATTGGGGCATTGCAAATGTCATTTGCCCAAACTGATAGCCCTTGAATTTGGACAGTCCCTTTACTCCTCTGTGCCTCAGTTTCCTTATCTATTAGTTGAAAGGGTTGGACTAGGTGATCTTATGTTCTTTCAGGGACCAATGGTCTCTGTTCTAAAATCCCTTCCAGGTGACAGGTTGGATCATAATAGAATTTTAATCATTGATTTTATTCTATTTTATTTTATTATTAAAGCTTTTTATTTTTCAAAACATATGCATGTTCAATTCTTCAACATTAGCCCCTGCAAAACCCTGTGTTTCAATTTCCTCCCCCCTTCCCTCATGCCCTCCCTTAGATGGCAAGTAGTCCAATATATGTTATATATGGTAGAAATATATGTTAAATCCATTATGTGCATGTAGATTTATACAATTATCTTGCTGAACAAGAAAAATCAAATCAAACCAGTTAAAAAAAAAAAAAAAGCAAAACAAAATGCCAGCAGACATCAACAGAAAACATGGAAAGGCTATGTTGTGGTCCACACTCAGATCCCACAGGCCTCTCCCTGGGTGTAGATGGCTTTCTTCATCACTGAACAACTAGAACTGGTTTGAATCATCTCATTGTTGAAGAGAGCCATGTCCATCAGAATTGATCATCGTGCAGTCTTATTGTTGCCGTGTATAATTAATCATTGATTTTATATAAATCCCTAGTTTCCTTTTGTTTCTTAGGATCTTCTGGCCTTCTCTCTCAGGAATGGTAAGTTTGATTTCCTAAGTCTTATTTAAAAAGTAGGGGGGTCACCCTCTCAATTCTATCACTCATAAAATCATAGACATTGAATTGGAGGATTGGGGCTTATTCATAATTCTGTGTCTTTAATAGTGAGACAGATTTCCTTGTTGGGAGGAAAGGTCCTTCCAGCTCTGAGTCTGTGCGCCTGTGTGCCAGGGACCATGGTCATCACTGGTATACAAATGGAAACAAATACAAAAATCCTGGAAAAATCCCTGACGGGTAACTGGAGGCCCTAGAAGAGAGGTTGTGGCCAGGCCGTAATTTAGGCCCAGAACCTCTAAGCCCAGGGGACTTCTCCCAGCACTGCAGCAGCCTTCATGACCGTGCTCCCACCAGACCTCCTCCTCTTTGTAGTGCTCCCAGGGGAAGAAGGCAGGAGTCAGTGGGGAGGAAGAGGGACACATTAAATAGCTTCCAGGCCCAGAGTCTTCATCCACAAGGATCACCAACTGTCCTGTGCATCTCTCCAAGTGCAAGTGATCCTTCTGCCCTCTCTGAACTGTGCTGCACTCTGATAACAGCCAGAAGGTTAATCTGGTGGCCCTCAATCACACTGTGTAAGTAGGAGGAGTTCAGTAGCCTGAGAATGCTAACTGCAAATTAGGAAATGCATGTTAGTGAGGCAATCATTGACAGGAAGGCTCCTAGAATGCTGCAAAGGTCTAGGTCACAGAAAGTTGGGGGGGGGAGAGGGGGTTCGGAACTTGGTTAGAAGGCTAGCGGGGCCCTAGAGTGTCAGAACTAAAAGGAGTTTTAGAAGGTAGAATGTCAGGTCTAGGAAAGGCCCTTAGAACCCGGGATGTCAGAGCTGGGAGGGCCCTTAGAACCCGGGATGTCAGAACTGGGAGAGACCTTAGAACCCGGGATGTCAGAACTGGGAGAGACCTTAGAACACAGGAGGTCAGAGCTGGGAGGGCCCTTAGAACATGGGGTGTCAGAGCTGGGAGGGGCCTTAGAACCCGGGATGTCAGAGCTGGGAGAGACCTTAGAACCCAGGATGTCGGAGCTGGGAGGGCCCTTAGAACTAGGATGTCAGTGCTGGTCCTTGTTCATCTCCCTGGGCTCAGTATCCACTTCCATAGCTTTTTAAAGGCTCTGGCAGTGAACATTGGCAGCCCTTCCTCCTGTTTTTGACCCAGGGCCTCCTTCATAGAGAATGATACCCTGCAGAACCTGTTCCATGAGACTTAACAGGGCACTTTTGAGATTATAACCAGAATTTCCCAGAAGAAATTTCCCCTTTGTTGAGAAGTTGAGCTCCATGGCCAGGAAGCTTGGCTGAATTTGGAACAGAAGGTCCTAGTATTCTGTTCCGGGGGAGCCCATATGGCTTCCCAGAGTAGAATCAGGGCTTTTTAGATTCTGTTTTTGCCTCCGGCTGTTACTGAAGATAAATTTGGACTGCATTAACTCACTGGGAGGATCCCGCTCTGCGTCCCAAGGAGTCTGGCACCTGAGCTCCAGAACTTCCTGCTGGAGATGGCATGCCGTCCAGACATGTGGAAAGGAGAGGGGGAGAAAAGCTGGGATTTGTCGCCTCTGGAATTTTAACTAAAAGTTGCCCAGCCCACTCTTTCTCCTAATTGAGAGAGATCCATAGCACTGTAGTCAAAGGAAAGGGAAGGGAAGGAACAAGCCTTTATTAAACACCTACTATTAACTATTAAACACCTACTATGTGCCAGGTACTTTACAGATATTATTTCAACAAACCAAATTTGAGTGATATAAATACAAAAACTATTGATAAGAATTTATTTTTTTAAATGACAAAAAACAATTGGGAGGAAGGCCTGTGCCAGTCAACAGTCATTTCCAGGGCTATCCTAGGTGGCTAGAGGGTATAGCAGATAGATTACTGAGCTTGAATTCAAATCTTGCCTTCAGTCACTTACCAGTTGTGTGACCCTGGACAAGTCACTTAACTCTGTGTGCCTCAGTTTCCTCATCTGTAAAATCGAGATGATAACAGTACCTACCTCATAGGGTTGTTGTGAAGATCAAATGAAATAATAATATGTGCAGAGCATTTTGCATACTATAAAATCGTATTATTGGAAGAGATATTATTCAACTATTGGCTGAACTCAGGTATTGATTTCTGGAATCCTGTCCAGCTCTTGGTTTATATAATTCTGTGGTCTTCAAGGGGAAGTGTAGAATAGTAGAAGGAATATGATTCTAAGAATTAGGAGAACTCAGTTCTTCTTCTGGCTTGGTCACAAATCTTGTGTGTGACTTAAGACTCAGACCTTTGCATCTCAAAGCTTTCTTCCAAATGTGAAAAGAGGTCACTGGACCAGAGAGTGCCCGAGGTCCCTTTCTCTCTCTAGTGTTCCATGCTCCGAGATCAAGGTTCCAAAATCTGTGTCCCAAGGTTTAAGCTGTAAATGGGAGGTAAGCTCCTTAAAGGTAGGAAATATGATCTTTGTATCCCTAGCACCCGGGAAGGGGTCACTGTGGGCACTTATTAAATGCTTGTTCAATCAAAGGTGACTTAGACATCATCTCCACCCGTGGCCCAGAGGATCAAAACTCCCTTCTCTAGGTTCTGTTTTTATAGGGGATGGTGCTGAGCCACAGAGGCTGACTGCCTAGGGTCACCCAATAAACAGTTGGGAACCCACATCCGTAGTTCCAAATCTAGTATTCTCTCTGTGTTACTTAGCACTAACATTTATATCCCTCCCAGCTCTGACATCATCAGTTCTAAGTTCTAGTTCTAGATTCTGTGTTCTAAGGGCCCTCCCAGCTCTGACATCCTGTGTTCTAAGGGCCCTCCCAACTCTGTGTTCTAAGGGCCCTCCCAGTTCTATATCCTGTTGTCTAAGTTCTAGTTCTAGATTCTGTGTTAAGGGCCCTCCCAGCTCTGACATTTTGTGTTCTAAGGGCCCTCCCAGCTCTGACATCCTGGGTTCTAAGGGCCCTCCCAGATCTGACATCCTGGGTTCTAAGGGCCCTCCCAATTCTAGATTCTGGGTTCCAAGGGCCCTCTAAACTTTTTAGCCTCACCCAAGTGGTAAGCATGCTGTTTAGTTCTTCTGGAAATCCTCCCCAGAATGAGGATCACACCATCTCCTAAGAGTTGCATCTCTCCAACTTTGAAGGATTCAGTCTCTCATGAGTTCACTTTTCCTCTTTAAATAACTTTGAAAGTTCAAAGTCCAAGATGCTTGAAACTGTTCCCTGACCAGGCTCTGCCCTGCCAGCGGTGGCTCATGTGAGCCCGTGGGTTCTAGGACTTCTTTGCTCATTTAATCCCTACTGAAGGGCAATTAAACATTAAACTAGATTCCTGAGAGAGAGTGGATTTCCTCAGTGTTTGGGGGAGTGTAGAGAAAAGAAGGGCAGTGAGGAGAGTATGATAAGCACAACTTATCTCTTACAAGACATTCCCCACTTGATAAATGGTTGAAAATATAAACAGTTTTCCAAGGAATGAATTCAAACTATTAATTGTTATATAAAGAGATGCTTTAAATCACTAATTATTAGGGAAAATCAAATTAAAACAACACTGAAATTCTTCTCGAATTAGCAAAGTTAGCAAGTAAAGGAAAACAACAAATATTGAGGAGCTGTGGGGATAAAAAAACCAAGAACATTAATGCACTGTGGGTGGAAGTGGGAAGTGGTCCGGACATTCTGAATTTTGTATCCCAAAAGCTATTAAATTATGAGTATTATTTGACCTAGAAAAATACCATTAGGTCCTAAGAGGAAAAGGACCCTGTTCTATAAAAATATTTATATCAGCTCTCTTTGGTGGGAAAAGATTGGAAATTGAAGGAATATCAATCCACTGAGGAATGGCTGAACAAGTTGAGGTATGAATATAACAAATACTATTGCCCTATAAGGAATGAGATAGGAGGAAAACTTGGGAAGATTGTATAAACTGCTGCACAGTGGTGAGTAGAACAATTTATAGCATAAAAATCAATATTTTTAAGACAAGTAAGTTTGGAAGACTTAGAAACTCTGATCAACACAATGCCCAGCTATACTTCTGTAGGGTTCTGAATGATATTGCCCACCTACTGCTGAATTCAAGGGGTAGATGGAGGCTTTTTTTTTTAACCTGACCAAAGTAGGAATTTGTTTCACTCTAATTATGTTATGAATTTCTCAGTGGGGTTAGAGGAGAGAGGGAAATACGCAGAAAAAGCAGACTTTGATGGAAAAATTAATTAAAACATGAGAAATAAAATCAAGATAACAAGAAAGAAGGCCCTGGGACATATACGTGACATGGAGTCCATGCTTAGGGGAAGCCAGAGTTCTGACAGTAGAGTTGGAGACACGTGTGTCATAATACATCTGGAAGGAAATGTGCTCTTTTCAAATGCCCTAGGTAACCTAACTCTTACTAAGTAACTGCTCCCGTGTCTAGGGCTGGTTTATAAAGTTAGGTGGTTCTAACATTATTATCCCCATTTAACAGATAAGGGAGCTGAAGTCCATAAAGCTAAGATGACACGTCTGGGTTCATGCTCTTCCTACCCCATCACAATGCTTCCCTAAGCTTTTAATTGCTCGGACTCATTTAACCTGGATTTCCAAGTGGACTCTGGCTTGTCTGGAATTCCTAAAAGCTCTCTTATATCAATCCTTGATTCTTTTTGGTGTCCCAAATTCCTTTGCAGGGTTGTGATCCCTTCTTGAAATAATGTTAAATGCACAAAACAAAACTCGTTCAATTATAACAGAAACCAATTATTGAAATACTGTTCTCAATACACATTCTGAAAACAAGTTCACAGACTCCAGGTTAACAGATGAATCTTAACTATCATTAAGATCTTTAGAATTTGTGCTTCAGAATTGGGAGAGATGACAGAGGTCAACTAGTCCAACCCCTATCTAAATGGAATCTCCTCTACACCATCCCAACAGATATATTTCTTCTTTCCATTAGTGCTCTTGAATACAAGCCAACATATCAGCCAACCTACAAGGCAATAAGCATTTATTTATTTCAATAACTGTTATTTACTATTTTAAAATTTTTTAGCTTTTTTTCAAAATACATGCAAAAATAGTTTGTGTTCCAAATTTTGTCTCCTTTTCCCCCACCTCCCTCCCTTAGACAACAAATAATCCAATATAGATTATACATGTGCAATTCTTCTAAACGTATTTCCATATTTATCATGCTAAATAAGAAAAATCAAATCAAAAAGGAAAAAAATAAAAAAACAAAAAGCAAGCAAACAACAACAAAAAAGGTGAAAGTACTATGTTGTGACCCACATTCAGTCCCCATAGTCATCTCTCTGGATGCAGATGGATTTCTCCATGACGTCTATTGGAATTGGCCTGAATTATCTCATTGTTTGAAAAGAGCCCTGTCCATCAGAATTGGTCATCATATAGTCTTGTTGTTGCTGTGTACAATGTTCTCTTGATTATACTCACTTCACTTAGTATCAGTTCATGTAAGTCTCTCCAGACCTCTCTGAAATCCTCCTGCTGATCATTTCTTACAGAACAATAATATTCCATAACATTCATATACCATAGTTTATTCAGCCATTCTCCAATTGATGGGCATTCACTCAGTTTCCAGTTTCTTGCTACTACAAAAAGGACTGCCACAAACATTTTTGCACATGTGGGACCCTTTCCTAGTTTTATGATCTCTTTGAGATACACACCCAGTAATGACACTGCTGGATCAAGGGGTACACACAGTTTTATAGCCCTTTGAGTATAGTTCCTTATTACTCTCCAGAATGGTTGGATCAGTTCACAACTCCACCAACAATGTATCAGTGTCCCAATTTTCCCACATTCTCTTCAACATTTGTCATGATCTTTTCCTGTCATCTTAGCCAATCTGAGAGATATGAGGTGGTGTCTCAGAATTGTCTAAATTTGCATTCCTTTGATCAATAATGATTTAGAGCATCTTTTCATATGACTAAAAATGGTTTCAATTTCTTCATCTGAAAATTGTCTCTTCATGTCCTTTGACCATTTACCAATTGGAGAATAGCTTGTGTTCTTATAAATTTGAGTCAATTTTCTATATATTATAGAAATGAGGCCTTTATCAGATCCCTTGGATGTAAATTTTTTCTCATTTTTCTGCTTCCCTTCTAATCTTGTCTGCATTGTTTTTGTTTGTACAAAACCTTTTTAACTTGCTATAATCCAAATTATCCATTTTGCATTCCATACTGTACTCTAGTTCTTCTTTGGCCATAAATTCCTTCCTTCTCCACAGATCTGAGAGGTAAACTTTCCTTTGTTTTTCTCATTTGCTTATATTATCAACTCTTTATGTCGAAATAATGAAAGCATTTTGACCTTAACTTGGTATAGGGTGTTAGATGTGGGTCCATACCTAGTTCCTGCCATTCAGTAAGCATTTATTAAGCACCTATTCTAGGCCAAGTGTATCAACTCATTGAAGGGAATACAAAGAGAGCCATGAAACAATCTCTAAGTGAAGGTTTTGTCTTCTATGCCAAATCTCAGTTCTTCAGGAGATTATAGATTCATTGATTCAGAGCTGAAAGGTTCCCCAGCTCCCATTTAATCCAACATTCCCATTTACAGTTGATAAAATGGAAGTCACAGAACTTGCCCCACAGATGGCAAGTGGAATTATGATGATAAATCTAGATCTTTGGGCTCTTGAACTGGATCTTGGATCAGTACCTGGATCTCTCTGTGTCTCAGTTTCCTCATCTTCAAAAGAAGGGGTTGGACTGGCTACCCTCCCAGCTTCCTGCCAGCTTTCAGCCTGTAATTCTATGACCAGTTGAAGAAACTAGGAATGTTTAGCTTGGCACAGAGACTTCTGCTCACCTCTCCATGCCCTTCCTAAACTGTGGTTGGTGCCCAGAGCTGAACACAACACTGTAGCTGTACAGGGCCTGGCAAATAGTAGGCACTTAATAAATGCTTATTGATTGATTGGTCAGACTAAGGTCACTGTACCTTTTATCCTATGAGTGGTCTCCAGTTGCTCATTTGCAAACCTTCCAGCCTCTTGTAATGTTCCCAGAACTGAACATAACACTATAGCTATACATAGGGCCTGGCAAATAGTAGGCACTTAATAAATGCTTATTGATTGATTGCTCATACTAAGGTCACTGTACCCTCTATCCTATAGATCTCCAGTTGCTAATTTGCAAACCTTCAAGCCCCCTGTGACATGAAACTCCCCTGATCCCTTAAAATGTCCATCATCTACCTTGAGTCCTGGTTTTCTGTGCTTCCAGTAAGTCCCAAATGCCCTCAGCTCTCCCTTCCTCTTAGGACTGGCAGGATGAGAGGCACCCTGTTTGGTGGCTGAAACCAGAGACAGGAAGACCCAAGCTGAAATATGGTCTCAGACCTAGCTGGGTGACTCTGAGGGAGTCTCATTCTGCCTCAGTTTCCTCGTCAGCAAATTGGGGATAATCTTAGCATGTACCTCCTAGGGTTGTTGTGAGGATTTAAAGAGAGAACGCCATACAAATGTTAGCTCTTACTATCGTTATTATGGTTGTTGCTCCCCCAGGCAGCCCATCCCAGCACTGAAGCATTAGCTTTGGGGCGGACATCCGGGCTCTGCATATCGGAGGCCGTTGGAAAATCTTAATCAGTGGTGTGCATCTTGGCCGATATTCCAGCTTAGTCACCACAACTTTGATCAATGACCCGGTATTAATTGCAATTTATAAATCTCTCTGACTAATGACAACTAATGAAAGGTATTTTAGCCCCATTAGCGCTGATTATCTCAGGCTTCTGATAAAAGCTGTTTACTCCTAAGGAGCTGTCGAGACTGACCTAGTAACCAGAAGGCCCGAATTGTCTGACCCTCGGCACTTGTCTGACCCTCGGCACGTAGCCGCTCGGCCTGTTGTGGGCTGGTTAGTGCAGGTCTGGGAGGCTGGAGGAGGGTGTGCCTGAGTGAGAGAGCAGAGGCCTGGGGAGCATTCCTCCATTTATCTACTCTTTGCTTCTTAAGCCTTTCTCTGGCCCTCCCTCCCTTTGCCTCTTTAGCCTTTCTCTGGCCCTCCTTCCCTTTGCCTCTTCAGCCTTTCTTTGGCCCTCCTTTTCTTTGATCTTCAGCCTTTCTCTCCCTTTGCCTCTTCAGCCTTTCTCTGGACCTCCTTCCCCTTTCTCCTATCCCTAGTCAGTCCACCAGCATTTATTAAGCACCTACTACATGCCAGGCTCTGTGTTTAGTGATGGGAATACAAGCAAAGGCAGAACCCATTCTTCTCAACGAGCTTGACCCCTCCCCACCCACCACCAGCTCAACGGGATGAGCAGATGGGGGACTCCTTGGGCGGCAGCAGCAGCTCCACACTCTGGGCTGCCTGCTGGCTTTGTGACCTGGACCAGTCAATGGAAAAAACCACCTGACTCACCTGGGGAACTGGGTTCACATATCACTTTTGATGTTACAGCTCTTGTACAGCTGTACAGCTCTTGGGTAAACCATTTGACCTTGTTGGGCCTTAGTTTCCTGGACTTGACTGGACTCAATGGCCACTGAGGACCCTCTAGCTCAGTCTATAATCCTGTGATCCATCAGTGCCCCTGTTTTCTCCTCTCTGAATTGGTGCTGATAACATCTGTTGTCATTTCTGTTGTGTCTGACTCTGGGACTCCATTTGGGATTTTCTTGGCAAAGATACTGGAGTGCTTTGCCATTTCCTTCTCTAGCTCATTTTACAGATAAGGAAACTGAGGCAAACAGGGTGAAGTGACTTGCTCAGAGTCACACCACTAATCGGTGCCTGAGGGCAGATTTGAACTCAGAACCTCCTGACTCCTGGCCTGGCACTTCTGCACTATGGCGCCACCTTGCTGCTTCTGATCATATTTATCGACACATGGTCAATGTGTCCAGCACAATTAGTTTGTGGGGTTTCAAAGGAAAAGCTAAAAGTCTCTACCCTATGGGAACTTGTAATGGAGGAGACCTATGTAAATGGATAAAAAAAAACAAGTTTATAATAACTGCACCCATACAGGTTTCTAAGGTGTTTTATACATTCATTCAACAATCACTCATTGAATTCTCACAACAATCTTGGGAGGGAGGTGCTGGCAGTATCCCATTCTACAGATGAGGAAACTGTGGCAGACGGCAGTGAAATGACTTGCCCAGCTAGTGAGTGTGTGATATATATATATATATATATATGTATATATATATATATATATATATATGTAAATCTTAAAAGGCATCACAGAAATTTGGATCATTCTTATTAACAATGTCACGGACCAGTAGTGTGTAGCACAGTAGGACCACAGGACTGGAATCAAAGGTTCTGGATTTGATTGCTAATTCTCACCCTTACTAATGTGATCTGAGATGAGACTCCACTTCCTTGGGCCTCAGTGTTCCCATCTATAAAATGGGTTTGACAGACCCCTCTCACTCTCTACCTCACAGGGTCATGGTAAGGAAAGTTTAATATTTTATCCCTTGAAGTGCTCCAGAACTATTTTGATTCTTGATAATAATCCAGTAAAAGCACCTCCTTCATCTCTCATGTTTTTGTTCCATCTGAAGGCTGCTATGATGCTCGGGCCAGGGTACTTGTGTGCCACGTCACCTGGCTGCTGAAAATACCCCTGGAGGAGCTGGAGAACCTGGAGGAGATGTTGCTGGAGAGCCTGAAGGAAAGACAGGAAGAAGAGTCGGAGTAAGGTGGCATTTGTAACTTTTCAGGAAAATCCGTTCTCAGTTTTCTCATCTGTAAAGTGGGTGCAACGGTCTCTTTAATGCCTTCCTTCCAGGGAGTGTTGTGAAGATCAGCTGATATTCTCAATTGAGATTTTCTAGTTAACTGCAATTAACCTTTTAATGACCAAAACTTTATTTTTTTTTTGGTCAAATTTAACCATTCTAGCCACTTTTAAAAATGATTGTAAAGACCTTGCTCAAGATTTATAACATCCCTGTGAAATGAATCTGTACTAAAGGCATCACTTCTCCCATTTTACAGATGACAAAACTGAGACTTAGAGATGAAATGATTGACCAGTGGTCAGTTGCTTGTTGGCTTGACTTGACCTAGCCGCCATTTTTACTTTTAGCCGGGATTACTGTAATAGTCTTCCAGTGACGGGCAGCAAGGTAGCGCCATAGTGCATAGACCAGAACGAACTCAGCAGGCTCTAGGGCAGCTCGGACACATAGTCCACATGAACATTTGGAATAAATTTGCATAATTATGGGTCTGAGGTAGGATTTGAATACAGGTCTTACTGGGTTTAAGTCTGGCACTCTGTCCATAGTCCATTGTCTCTCCAGTCACAGGATGGCAGAATTTAGAGCTGGAAAGGAACACAGAATTATCGCCATCCTCTTTACTTTTGCTGCTGTTACTATTATTATACAGATGAAAAAACTTCACTCTATTACAGTTACCCGCCTCTGGGTCATTTTTACTTCTGTTTCCCCAAGTTTAGCTCATTTCTTGCATAGAGGACAGTCCCCTGCCTTGTAGGCTCCTGGCAAGGAGAAATTCCAGTGACAACTGACTAAAAGGGGGGTGGGCGTCCCAGAGGGCGGAGGCTGGGCAGCCAGCTGTCCTGTGTCCATGTGGTTTGGACTGCATGACCTCAGGAGTCTAACTTTGGGATTCCCTGACTTTGTGAAGCTGCGCCCTGACTCCAAGACACTCAGCTGGCGTTTATTGAGCAACTGCTTTGAGAGCAAAGGATCCACAACAACCTTGCTCGCCTCAGTTTCCCCATCTGTAAAATGAGCAGGAAATGGCAAACCGCCGCAGTATCTTTGCCAAGAAAACCTCAAAATAGGGTCATGAAAAGTCAGTCACAACTGAAACAACTGAACAAAAAACATTTTGTGCCAGGGATTATGCTAAGAATACCAAAAGAATAGTCTCTGCTCTAAAGGAGCTCACAGACTAATGGAGATTCCAACAATTTCCATTATACCAGACTGCCTTTTCATGATATTAATTATATTGAGGAATGATTATATAGTAATATAAGTATAGTAACATGAATGTAATAATATTAATATAAATGAATAATATTAATGATATTAATAGTAATGATTCAAATTTCTGTAGCACCTTAAGGTTTGCAAAATACTTCTTTCCCATCAAACCCTTGATTCAGGTAGTACAAGTATTATACCCATTTTGTGGTTAAGGAAACTGAGGATCAGGGAATTCTATTTTATTTTTTTTATTAAAACTTTTTATTTGTAACACATATGTATGGGTAATTTTTCAACATTGACCCTTGCAAAGCTTTCTGTTATAAATCCCCCCCCCCCAGGAAGGGGACCCACCTGTGCAGGAATGTTTGTGGCAGCCCTTTTTGTAGTGGCTAGAAACTGGAAACTGAAGGGATGCCCATCAATTGGAGAATGGCTGAATAAATTATGGTATATGAATGTTATGGAATATTATTGTTCTGTAAGAAACGACCAGCAGGACGATTTCAGAGAGGCCTGGAGAGACTTGCATGGACTGATGCTGAGTGAAACGAGCAGAACCAGGAGATCGTTGTACACAGCAACAACAGTATTACATGATGATCAATTCTGATGGACATGGCTCTCTGCAACAAAGAAATGTCTCAAACCAGTTCCAATTGTTCACTGAAGAAAACCATATACACCCGGAGAGGGGGAAATGAAATATGGACCACAACCTAACATTTTCATGATCTCTATTGACATTTGTTTGCATTGTGTTGCCTTTCTCTGATTCTTTTTTTTTTTCTTGTAGATAGGATTTTTCTTGCATAATAACATGTAGTGGACTTCCTGCCATCTAGGGGAAGGGAGGGGACTGGGGGTAAATTTTGTAATGGAAAGCTTTGTAAAGATCAATGTTGGGGAACTACCCATACATATATTATACAAATAAAAAGCTTTAATAAAAAAAAAATTAAATAAATAAATAAACAACAAAAAAAAAAATTCCCCCCCTTCTAGATGGCAGGAAGTCTAATACATGTTAATTATGTTAAAATATGTTAAAATGATTATGTTAAAATAAATTGAATTTGTGTATAGATATTTTTGCAGTTATCTTGCTGTGCAAGAAAAGTCAGGATCAGGGAATTTTTGTGACTTTCCCAGGGTCACATGGCTAGTAAATGCTGGAGCTGAGATTCGGATGCAGGGATTGTGTCACAAAATTGCAGAATCTTATGCCTCTGAGATGCAGTGGGGATAGGGGAATAAGTACTTTCTTACAGGGTTCAATAATCCACAAGCATTTATTAAGCACTGAGTGTGTACCAACCAGATACCGGGAATACACTGTGAAGAAGAGGGTTGTTGTGAAGATCAAAAGAGATCATGGAGATGCAGGACCTCCCTCCTGACCTCCAGCTCATGGGGCCCTCTGCTCCTGTAAGAGGAAGCCACATCGTCTACAAGAAGCTTTTCCCGGGGTCCTCCCTCTCAACCACTTGTATTCTCTTTATCTTTATGCTAAATGGGCACTGAGTGAAAGTGATTGTCTCACTCCTTGGACTCTGTCTCTGAGCGCTCAAACTCTGCCTGGCGCATTGCTGGGTCTGACTGATTGACCAATGGACCGATCTTGGGCAAGTGACAGACTGCCGAGGCCCTTCCCCGCTCCAGAACTGCAGCTCTGTTGTGTTGCCATGGAAAGGTCTTTGTAAACTTGGGAGTCTGATATCACTACTCCTTATAGCAGCACTGTCACTATGCTGCCACTGTCACTACTGCCACCGCTGTCACTGCTGCCGCCACCCCGTTACTTACAATGCTACTATCGCCACAGCCATGACTGCTGGCTGCTAATACCACCAGTAGTATCACCACTAATACTACTTCTCCCACTACCACTATTGCCATTGCCATCACTACAACTACTAGCACTACCACTCTTACTGTACTACCCACCACCATCACCATTACTTCTCCTACCACTGCTGCTCTAGCTGATACTGCCACTACTACCAGCCACTGCTCCTACCAGTCCTGCAACCATTATTATTATTACCACCCCTGCTCTTACTTTTACTAGTACTACCATTACTACCACATCACCACTACTACTAGTTACTGCCACCACCCCCAGCACCACTACAGATCGAGGGGCACATCTCTGGCCTGCTCCAGGCCCCCTTGCGTCTCTCTCCAGGAGGCTGTCATGACCCCACGGGTCACTGCCTGGATCAGAGCTTCAGCCGGGTTGGGAGTCAGTCACCTGACAAACAATTGCCCTGCAGGACCAGCTCCCAGGGCCAGGGACCCCTGGCTTTTCCCTCGGGCTTTTCTCTTGGCTCTTTCGGCCACTGCTCTGGCCAATCAGCCGGACAAGGCTGGGGGTCACCTCTGCGTCTGGGCTTTGAGCTTCCCCCTTTGGACTCGGCAGAGCACGCAGTGGGGGGGTAAAGGGGGAGGAAGAAGAGAGCTTTCCGTGCCGTGATTGGCAGCGCGCAGTGACACGTCAGGAGTCCTGAGGCTGGCGCATCTCCACTTTTTGAATGCCCGTGCTTGGACCACCCAGTGCCAGGATATCCAGAGGAAGGTCTCTGCAGCTGTAAAGTGCCATCCCAGCTGCCCGGGCTCCGGGATCCTTGTCGTGGCATCTCTCTGACTCACGTGGTGCGTCTCTCGTCGGATGCTTGAAGCAGCCCGAGGAGAGCGGCGCCGTCCTTAGCCGACAGTTACTGACAGCTGCCTCAGCCGTTTTATAGCGGGCACAGGGAGGTTAAGTGACGTTGCCGAGGCAGCTTCGAACCGCAGGCTTCTGCTCTGCCATCTGGTGACCGGTGGTGGAGGTACATTCCCCTTGTCAGCGTTCCCTGCAAAAGGAGGCATGTTTCACTTGATGTAAACCTGCTACCTATGAGCCTTACTTGATGCAACTTGTTTGATTCTATCAGTCACCGTGAAGGAGACAGCACATATTATCATGCCCTTGTTATAGATGGGGAAACTGAGGCTCAGAAAGGCCCTCCCAGCTCTGACGTCCTGGGTTCTAAGGTTCTCCCAGCTCTGACATCCTGGGTTCTAAGGTTCTCCCAGCTCTGACATCCTGGGTTCTAAGGGCCCTCCCAGCTCTGGCCTCCTGGGTTCTAAGGGCCTCCCAGCTCTGACATCTTGGGTTCTAAGGGCCCTCTCCCAGCTCTGACATCCCGGGTTCTAAGGGCCTTCCCAGCTCTGACCTCCTGGGTTCTAAGGGCCCTCCCAGCTCTGACATCCCGGGTTCTAAGGGCCCTCCCAGCTCTGACCTCCTGGGCTCTAAGGGCCCTCCCAGCTCTGACTTCCTGGGTTCTAAGGGCCCAGCTCTGACCTCCTGGGCTCTAAGGGCCCTCCCAGCTCTGACCTCCTGGGTTCTAAGGTTCTCCCAGCTCTGACATTCTAGGATTCTGACATAGCACCTAAGAACTGAGCACTGTGATTGGAAAATCTGGGTGGGTGGTCTTTCTAACTTTATCAAGCTAAAAAATATATGTGTATATGTATGTAACATAAATACATTGTATCTACACATAGATAGATACATGTGTGTCTCCTTTTCCACCTTTTTAGAATTTGTCTTTCAAATCTGATAGAGTCTGGCCCAAAGGCAGGTGCTCCGAGGGCCCCTTTCACCCATCTCATGAGCATTTCTGAAAGACCTTGGTTCGTGTCATCCTAGGTTGGGGGGCCCAGGGGAGAAGGTCACAGGGTGTATCTCACTGATGTTCCCCGCACATCTGTTTTTAAACCCTTTTGTGCTTTTTTCCCATTATTCAAACTGCAGTCCAGTTAGGACGGATCCACAGGGTAAGTATAAGCACCAACTGAACGTTGTGTCCTGTTGGGCTTCTCGGCCCCTAACATAAGTGATGGATCCGTGGTGTTTCTTGTCGTTTTGTCTGCATGACGGAACCCCCACGATTGGCCCAGCATTGCGGGTGAATCTGGGGCCTTGAAGCCTGAGGGCTGCCCTCACCACTCTTGCTTCTTCTTCTTCCTCATCTCCCCTTCCCCACTCCCAGAGCTGCTGAAGCTTCAAGGAGAAAGAGAGAAAATCGGAAGAAGTGGAAGCGTTATCTCCTGATCGGCCTGGCCACGGTGGGAGGCGGGACAGCCATAGGTAAGCCCAGGGCTCCGGGGCATGGCCCAGGAGCTCCCCAATCTAATCAGCGCTGCCAAGAATGGAAAGATTGCCTGGAATCTGGAGTAAAAGTGCAGGTGGAGATCTGGCCGCCTCTAGGACCTAAAGCCCCAGCAAGGAAGGCGGCTTCCGGCTCTCACTCCCCCAGGCTCGTGACCTTAGGCCACCTGGTGTGGGCCTTTGGGCCTCAGACCCCAGCCCCCCTCCCAGCCAAAGGGCTGCCAGGACCTACTCTTTCTAACTCATGTTCTCCCTTTCTTTTAACCATTTGTTTTCATTTTATTTTATTTTCCAATTAAGAAGCATCTATTTTTCTCCTTCCAATCCTCCAATTGAAAACAAAAGAAAGGAAAAGAAAATCTTTAAAACAAATATGCAAAATAATTTCCCAAATATTTTCCCTCTCCCCCCTCTCTTCTTCTTCCTTCCCTGTCTGTCTCTGTGTGTGTCTCTCTCTGTCCCTGTGTCTCTCTCTCTGTCTCTCTCTGTCTCTGTCTCTCTCTCTGTCTCTGTCTCTCTCTCTGTCTCTGTCTCTCTGTCTGTGTCTCTCTCTGTCTCTCTGTCGCAGTCTCTCTCTCTCTGTCTCTCTCTGTCTCTCTCTCCCTGTCTGTCTCTCTCTCTGTCTCTGTCTCTGTCTCTGTGTCTCTGTCTCTGTCTCTCTGTGTCTCTCTGTCTCAGTCTCTCTCTCTCTGTCTCTCTCTCCCTGTCTGTCTCTCTCTCTGTCTCTCTCTGTCTCTCTGTCTCAGACTCTCTCTCTCCCTGTCTCTGTCTCTCTCTGTCTCTGTCTCTGTCTGTCTGTCCCTCTGTCTCTGTCTCTCTGTCTCTCTCTCTGTCTCTCTCTCTGTCTCTCTCTGTCTCTCTGTCTCTCTCTCTCTCTCTCTCTCTCTCTCTCTGTGTCTCTCTCTCTCTCTGTATTTGTTTCTTTCCCCCCTTCCCTTGCACATTTGTTTTTGTCAGTAAATGGTAAAATTATACGTATACTAAAAAATTTTGCCTCTTATTGTTATTGTATGTTGTTATTGTAAAAATTGCTAAGATGATTCTGCTCACTTCACTTTGCATCAGTTTAGCCAATTCTTCCCAGGTTTTCTGGAAGCCTTCCCCTTCATTATTACTTTCGGCACAATAGTATTCCCCTACATCCATGTGCCACAGCTTATTCAACCCCCCCACAGTTGATGACCATCCTTTCTGTTTCTAATTCTTTGCCACCACAAAAGAGCTCTTATCAATATTTTCATACTTCTAGGTCATTTTCTTTAATATTTTTGATCTCTTTGAAATACAGGCCTCAGAGCAATAAGATACGTCCAGTGAAGTAGTATTTTATCCTGACCCCCTTTTCTACTTTCTCTATAATGATCCTGGTTCAGATCCTCACACTTCTCAACCAGGCTATTACAATAACCTTATCAATTGCATATTTAAAATGAATGAATGAAAAAGCATTTATTTAGCATTTAATTTAGAGAAAACTAGATGGATCAGTTCAAAGCTAGCCTCAGACCCTGAATCTATTTACCTCATTTTCCTCATCTGTAAAATGGGGATAATTGTAGCCCGTACCTTGCAGAGTTATGGTGAGGATCAAATAAGATCGTGTTTGTAGAGCATTTAGCACGTGCCTGGTGTGGAGTTAGTGCTGTGTAAGTGCTATTATTGTTGTTGCTGGTATTATTGTTTTATGCAAAATTGGACAGCCCCTGACTAGCTCCCCATCAGGGGCAGGTGGGGCTTGGGCAGGAATCCGGATCTGGAAGGTTACAGGAAGCTGCTGAATCCTGTGCTGCTTCCATTGCAGGGCTGACGGGCGGCCTGGCCGCCCCGTTCATGGCTGCAGGAGCAGCCGCTATCATCGGCACCACGGGGGCAGCTGCTCTGGGCTCCGTGGCAGGTATTGCCATCATAACCTCCCTCTTTGGAGCGGCAGGAGCCGGTCTGACAGGTAAGGTGACTGCAGCTGGTCCTTCTGGAGCCTTTCCCCCAGCCCAGCCGTGCCCCCCTCAGCCATAGGATGGCAGCCGGCCACTCTTGGGTTGGGGTTGTTGTTGATTGTTTAACTTGCTGCTAATTCCGAAATGAATCACAGCGTCTCGTGCTCTCAAGTTCACACCCTTATCACAAGGTCTCTCGACATCAAATGCAGTTCAGATAAATGGACGTGGTACAGTGGGAAGGATGCTGGCTTTGGACCTGGGTTCAAATCCCATCTCCGCCATTTACTGCCAGGCTGACCTCTCTGGGACTCAGTTTCCCCTTGTTTAAAGTGAGTAGTTGGACTAGATATTCCTTCCAGCTTTCAAGTTATGGGTGTGACAGGATAGCAGTACACGACCAAATATGGCTCTTGGCTAATATAATGGAATCACTGTTGGAAGGAGGAACCAGAGCCATATCCTGGACGTCTCTGGTTGTCTCTGGACTCTGCCATGATCTTCATTAACCCCTACAGATCCAAGCTCAAGTCTCCAACGTAAGAGAGTCCCAAGCAGGTGTGTGCTGGTAAATATTTAACAATCATCTCTTTAGGGCAAAAAAAAAAAAAAGCACACAGGACACACTTAGAATTTAATCTTAATTATGTCCATTTTCTTCATCATGTTCTTAGTCTAGACAATCAGCAATCAACAGAGTGATAAATTTTTCTGAGGTGTAAATGCTCACATTGGAAATTTAACAATGGGCTTTCCATCCTGGGAGCCCTGAATGCCACA
This sequence comes from Myrmecobius fasciatus, assembly GCA_023553655.1. Lineage (NCBI taxonomy): Eukaryota > Metazoa > Chordata > Mammalia > Dasyuromorphia > Myrmecobiidae > Myrmecobius > Myrmecobius fasciatus. The sequence goes on along the minus strand of JAJPUD010001186.1, from coordinate 98,462 downwards.
CTCAGACACACCCTCACTCTCGCTCCCCTGGCAGAGCCTTGCTGGGGACTTGCACCCACACTCTGCACTCCCTCCCTCTGAGTTCTGTGCATACTCCGTTCTTTATGACAAGCCCCCGGTGGCTGCGCCACCTGCGTCCTGCCCAGCATCAAAGACGTTGCTACTGAATCTGTAGCCCGGAGAGTTCTGCAGTGCACCGCCCGCTGCTTTCCCCAACAACCCTCCGTTCTCACCTTGAGAATATTTATGATGTTATTGTTATTCACACTGCCCATTATCAGCAGCCAGGTGGCACCATAGTGCATAGAATACTGGGTCTGGAGCCTGGGGGAACTGAGTTCAAATTCCACCTCAGATGTTTAATAGTTGAATGATTCTGGTCAAGTACCTGAACCCCCGCTTCGTCCACTGTAAATACGAGAATAACAATGCCTACCTTCTGAAAGGGCCAAATGAGATAATGTTTGTAAAGTGCTTGGCACAGTGCCCAGTATGTAGTAGGTGCTATATAAATGCTTATTCCCTTATCTTCCTCCTATCTCCAACCCCCCTCACTAGATAAATCAGAAAGGACCTGAGAAAGAGTATACAGGTCAGAGTGACAGGGTCCAGGTCTTAACCAGCAACAGGATGCTCTGGTGTCCCATTCTTTTTTCCCCCTGAGGCAATTGGGGCTAAGTGACTTGCCCAAGGTCACACAGCTAGGAAGTGTTAAGTTTCTGAGGCCAGATTTGAACTCAGGTCCTCCTGGCTTCAGGACATTCTTCTTGGTGAAAGGGTGTGTTGAGTTCCTCATCCACCCCCTGAACTTCAAAGCCCAGCTGTGGCGCCATCTTCTGCATGAAGCCCTTCTGGATTACTTTCCCCTTACTCCCCCCCATTTTCCCATTATTAGCACTCTCTCCTCAGAATGACTTTGTGTCATGGTTTACTTGTGTATACAATGTATTCCTCTTCCCAACACCTAAGAATGTGTTTTTCTAGAGAACAGGGATGCTTTTTGTGGGTTTTTATCAAGTTATATATATGTATATGCATATACATATATATATATACATGGAATATATATATGTATATATTTAGCCTCATTTGCCTCAGTTTCCTTATCTGTAAAATGAACTGGAGAAGGAAATGAAAAATCACTCGGTATCTTTGCCAAGAAAACCCCATGGATGCTGTGGCCCACAGGTTATGAAGAGTCAAACACAACTAACAACAACAGTGCAGAAATTTGTTTTGTTTAACTCTCTGTATTTGTAGCAGGGATTCTAGTTTCCTTTTGTCCTCAAATAAAGGGGGAGGAAGTAGGAGACAGAAAACACCAATTTTTTGATGATTAAAAAATATGTTTTTTAAAAGTGAGAAATTTGGAATCAGTGTCTTCTAAGGTGCTTCCAGCCTTGAATCCATGCTCCTCTGGTCTTTAGGCTACAAGATGAAGAAACGAGTGGGAGCCATAGAAGAATTTGAATTCTTACCCTTAACTGATGGGAAACAGCTTCACATAACTATTGCTATCACTGGCTGGCTCTGTTCCGGGAAATACGGTAAGAATGGGCAAAGATGTGGACCCTAATTGTGTGGTCAAGTTCTGAGTCAGACCATGTTTTCTGCCTGGCGGTCACCCTTGCCTGGATACTGGGCCCTTGGATCTGGGGTTTAATCAGCCTGGCCCTTCCCTCTTATCCATGCTCCCATTCTCTGACAGCCTCCCCCTTCTCTCTCGATAAATCCCCCATACACTAGCGGTTCTTAATATAGTCTCTGCAAACCTGTTTTTAGAATATTTTGATAACTATATTTCAACATAATTAGCTTCCTTTGTAGTCCTGTGTATTTTATTTTATAATTTAAAAACCTTATTCTTAAAATGCTTCATCAGACAATAAATATACCCAACATACACATGTACACACACACACAAATGGCAAAGTAGAAAAAGCATTGGACCAAGAGTCAGGAAGTCAGGCACTAACTAGCTGGGCCAGTCAGTCTCTTGGTCACAAGTCCTGAGTTTGAGTCTTTATTTTACCGAGAGATGACTTTATCCATTTCAGCACAACAGGTAATTATTTATTAAGTGACTATCAGGAGTTAGGCACTAGACTAGCAGCACAAAGACCCAAAACAGAAAACTCTTCTTGCCCTCAAGTAGCTTACATTCTCCTGAGGGGACACAGCCTAGAAACATAAGAATATGTGTGATTTTTTTTTAAGGAAGAGGAACACCATTGATAGCTACAGGGTTCTGAAGATTGCTCATGGGAACTGGTCCAGGAGCTGAACCCAGAAGGAAGCTTGGGGAAGGGTCCCTATCTCAGGAGCATAAGAATAGTCATTGACTGTCCAAATGCCTTTGATATAGCATCCGGTGAAACAGGTTTTTCTTTTGAATTTTTAATATAGATATAATTATTTATAGCTTAAAGAAAAGTCACTAAATAATGTCACATGACCCTAGTGATGAGACATGGCTCTCCTAGCATCACTGCAGATGGCAGCCCATCATTTCATTTATTAAGCACCTCCTGGATGCCAAGATCTGGAAATACAAATGCAAAAATTATAAAATAAAGACACAGAAAAATAGCAAAAAGAGAGCTGGATTTGGCCAATGGAGACCCTGAGGGAACAGATAATGAAACATACTTTTTTTCTCAATAGCCACTGGGTGGGTACCACTAAGGCATTATTCTGTCAAGCACGCTGTCAAGTATGATCTCTGTTTCAGATGTTTTTGCTTAATTGTTTTTCCTTGTTACAAACTGTGATTCAGTATGAAGTGATGATAACTAAGGCTAAGACAAAAAGACATCAGTAAAATATTTGAGGTTTACTATGGGATTTTTGCTTTAAAAGAGCCAGTTTTAGAGTCAGAAGAACTGGATTCAAATTCTGGCACTTCTATTTAGTATTCTTGTGATGATCCTCCACAAGTCACTTTCCCTTCTGTTCCATATCTATGACCTCAGGATATTGTTACTAAGATGATTTCCAGCCCTAACTCTATGATAGTATATCATATATTTTTATATTAATAGGCATTGTGGTATTTGGTAAATTAGGGAGATGAGTTCAAATCCTTCTTCAAGCATTTATTAACTATGTAACTGACAGCAAAGTCCCTCTCTTGCCTCAGTTCTTTATCCCTAAATGGCCTCTGAGGCCCCTTTCAGCTCTATATATGAATAAATAATGTCACAAAGTAGACTTGAGATCTGAGTTCAAATTCTATCTCAGAAACTTTCTTGATATGTCACCAAAATCAAGTCAGTCAAAATCTCAGACCTTCTTTTTCCTCAGCTGCAAAATAGCAACAATGCTTCTTGAATTACTAATCCTATAAGGTAGTAGTGAGGAAAGCAGCCGCGAATTGTAAAGCCCTGTGTAAATTAGAGCCTCATTTTCCCCATCTGTAAAATGAAAATAATAATAATCTGCCTCTTGAGGTCTTTATGATGATCAAATGAGATAATATTTATAAAGCCCTTATTAACCTAGAGAAATGCTGGTTATTGTGGTTGTCACATCAAACCGTTTATGACTCCAATTTTTTTTAAATTTTCATTTTCCCCAGTTACATGTAAAACAATATTTTTGTTAAGCATGCACATTCATTTTTGCATATTTCCTTATAAATCATGTTGAGAGAAAAATCAGAACAAAAGGAGAAAACCTTGAGAAAAAAAACAAAAGAAATTTTTTTAATGAGCATAGCATGTGTTGATTCATATTCATTCATTTTTAGAGCATAATAATATTCCATTGCTTTTATATATCATAATCTATTCAGCCATTCCCCAATTGATGGGCATTTACTCATTTTCCAATTCTTTGACACTACAAAAAGAGCTGCTACAAACATTTTTGCACATGGGGATCCTTTTCCCTCTTTTGTAATTTCTTTGGAATACAGTTCAGTCATTCTTAAATTCACCTAACTGTATTGTTGTCCAGTCCACTCCTTGCCATCTCTTCCACAGGAATAATGAGAAGCTTTATCAAATGCTTGGCTAAAATCTAAATTAAATGACTAATAAGGAAATGTGTTTTGCATGACTTTCCATGTATAATTTATATTATATTGCTTGCCTTCTCAAGGGGTGCAGGAGAGGCAGAAGGGTAGGAAAGAATTTGGAACTTGAGGCAGCTAGGTGGCACAGTGGATAGAGCACCAGCCCTGAAGTCAGGAGGACCTGAGTTAAAATCTGGTCTCAGACACTTAACATTCCCTAGCTGTGTGACCCTGGGCAAGTCACTTAACCCCAATTGCCTCAGCAAAAAGAAAAGAAAAAGAAAAAAAAAGAATTTGGAACTCAAAATATTTTTTAAATTTGTTAAAAAAAATTTCAAATGTGATTGAGAACTATTTAACAAAACAAATTATATTTATATGTGTGCATACATGTGTAAATGTTGAGATATACATATATATAAATATACATATGTACACATATATGTTGCATATATATAAATATACCTGTGTGTTTATATATAAATACAATTTGTTTTGTGTGGATGCATTTGTACATATACATAAACATATACATATAAAATCTAAGCTAAACTCTTTTTCTGGAAGTCTCTATCTGCCAGTCCAGTAACTGTGTTTTTAAAAAATGAGGTTAACCGAGCATTACTTGGGTTTTTCTAAATTTTATTGTTTTTACATCAGTCATTTTCCACAACTCCCCAGTGAATGAGCCAATCCATCCACGAGCCAATATCTTCTTACCAGCCCTTGTTCGTTACACTCTGTCCCCAGCCAGAAGCCTGTCACGTCTTTATCTTGAATCGTGGTCCAGAAATCCCAGTCCCACTCTCTGACACCATCTTCTCAACCAGCTGTTCACTTCCTGGATTCACTTTTCTTCTCCTCCAGAGCCTTTGCCTCAGATTGGCAGCAACAGGGACAAAAATACCATCTGGGCCCCTGGGGTCTTCAGTTTCCTGCCCAAGACCTTATCATCCTTAGCAATGCTTTCTAGGTTCCTTCTGGCAGTATTATATGTACCCACGTGAATCACCGGCAGTGGGTGGGAGTCAGTCATCAGGCTGGGTGAGACTCAGCAGGTTTTCTGTCTCTTCCGGGACCTTGCCCCAAGAAGGCAGCCCCCCCCCTCCAGTGCCTCTTCAAGGAGAGTCACCAACTCCGCCCCCATTCTCCTCTTCTTCAATTCCTTGTTGAGTGATCCCTTATCTGACAACACCTACGTTTCCATATTAAGATTCTTTGGAGAAGAAGTACCTTTTCTCTTCTCAGAGAGTACAGCTCTCCATCCAAAAGAACTTCCTTTCAATTAAACATATTTGGAATTATCTGAATTGATTTAGAAGGATAAAAGGTATCCCATTAGAATGGCAAGAATGCTGGCTCTAGAGTCAGGAGTCCTGGGTTCAAATCCCACCTCTAACACTTACTGCCTCTGTGTCCTTCCTGTTTTTAATTTTTAATACAGATTCACCTCCTGAGCCTCAGTGACCTCATCTATAAGATGAAGGGGGTTGACCTCTGAGGTCTCCTCCACCTCTAGATAGATGATCCTGCAGTTCCTGATTTCATAAGTGTTGATGTTGCTTCTCCCAATATAGATGGCAACCTCTTCTTATGAGTGTCTGTGGCTGGCTGGCTGGTTGGTGCTTAAACCAGCCCATCACTAATAATGTGCACATGCACAAAACTTTTTCATCTGGGTAGGACCTGGCAGAGCTTATATTTTGCATATATTAGCCTTCAGGAACCCAGGATCACTCCCACAACACCATTTATTCATTCAACAGATCTTTATTAAGCATCAGCTGTATTCAGAATACTGTGCTGGGCCCAGGGGAGATATAGCGTCTGCCCTTAGGGAGTTTACACTCTAATTAGAGAATAGGGTGCAATACACATAGCTTCTTATCTCATCAGTAAGTCCCTGGAAAGTGGAAATTGTCTCATTCTTTGTAAGTGTATGTGATCAAGAGTGTGCTGGTAAATGTTTAGCAATTGGCTCCATGGGAACAAAATAATAATAATAGCAACATCGTTGTTATTACTCAGTCTTTCTAGTCATCTCTGACTCTTCCTGACCCCGTCTGGAGTTTTCTTGGCAAAGATACTGGAGTAATTGGTCATTTCCTTCTCCAGTTCATTTTACAGATGAGGAAACTGAGGCAGACAGGATGAAGTGATTTACCTAGGGTCACACAGCTATTAAGTGTCTGAGGCTAGATTTGAACTCAGGTTCTCCTGGCTCTAGGCCCAGTACTCTATCCACTAAGTTACCCTATTGCCTGCTATTTAATAACAACTGAAAATTTATAATTGAAGGTATTGAGACTCCACATTCAACTTGCCCCTTTTTCCAGCTCATTTTGCAGATGAGAAAATTAAGACAAATAGGGTAAAGTGATTTGTCCAGGGTCACATAGATACGAAGTGTCTGAGCCCACATATGAACTCAGGTTTTCCTTACTCCAGACCCAGGTCTCTACCCACTGATTCCTGCCTCAGATTTTCAAGTTTAATCTGTAGTATTAGCATTTTTTCCATCAATTTCCTGAATCTAGGCAATCAACAAAACAGTAAATAGAGTCCTTATTTGTAATTCTGCTGATTTCTAAGATATAATTGCTCCCACTGAAAATTTAATAATCAGCTCTCACAAGCTAACTCATTACACCCCTGACTGTAATATCCGATGGATGACTATATGAAGGATCTGTGATTTGTCAGCATGGAGCACTCCTTCCTCCAGCCCAGGTCATACCTCACCCAGCATTTAGTAGATCAATTAAATACAAACTCATTGTCTCCCCTTTCTAATGCAAGCTTTCTGAAAGTGGGAATTGTTCCATTCTTTGTATGTGTACTCCCAGCATCTGATCCAGCTCTTGATCCATACTAGACACATGAAAAATTCTGGTACATTGATTATTAAGTTTGAGGGCAATGCCTGAGATCTATACAGCTTGGGGCTTGGACCCAGGTCTGCCAAGTTCCTTGTTTCTCCCTCTAAGGGTTCTGGGCTTCAGTTACCTCACTCTGATGCTGTCTTTCTATCTGTCTATAATAGACTATCTCTCTATACCAATTAGCCTCTATTATATTGCACAATATTATATGTAAAGTTATTGACAGCATGACATACAACATACTTATCTGAGATGTGGGGGCTGGGGAGAGGTCAAGGGGATTAAGCTTCAGAAGAAATGTGTGGGTGAATATTAATGTTATTAAATAGCTCACATTCATCTCTTGTTGCTAGATGGAAATTCAGTATCCAAAGGAAGACCGACTTAAATTTGCTAATTTCAAGTTGATAACTGTCCATCTGGTCCTCAGACCCAGCATGGCTTTCTCATAGGATAGGAGACTTAATATTAATACTAAATCATGGTCCTGTTACAGCTAAAAGGGACTTTAGAGATCACTCCCTACAATGCCTTCATTTTTTTAGACTAGACCTGTGATTTCATTGGTGTAAGGAATTTCCTCTACCAGTATAGATTGGCACCTATTTGGCAACTCATGATCTTGGACTCTTTTATTTAGGATATTGAGAAGTTAAGTGACTTGTTCAAGATATCAGAAAGCTAGTACTTTTCAGGAGGCAGGATTTTAATCTAGATGGCTCTCAGTCCTCAGAGCAACACAGCCTCTTCCATTTATGTTATAGAAACTAAAACCCAGAGTGGAGCTTTGCAGAGGAGAGATTTGACCCCCTATCTTTTCTCCAGTGTTCTTTCCATACGTTGGAAGTAGCCTTTTGACCCCATAAAGGGTCTGAGCAGAGGAACAATGGAATTCTGCAAAGTTATTTTTGACTATTGACAGAAAGCTCATGTGACTCATGAAAAAAGTCACCTCCTTGTGAAAGAGATTCCTACGCCCACAACTTAAATCATCTCTGATGGAAGAAAGCTGTGTGTGTAATTCAGGCCAACACAGCCTCCAACACACCCACGAGAATTTTACTTTGAAAAACCACATTATGAAATGGCTTCTCAATTTAAGGTTGTGGGTGCCAAGAGGGGGCTTGGACATCTGGAGCTAGCCCTGGTGCTGATTGACTTTAGGGAAAGCAAAGAAGATTTGTACTTGGCATTCAACCTAGCATGCATTATCTCATTTACTCCATACAACATACCCCCATGCAGGAGGTCAGGAAGATCTGGTAGTATTAGAAAGGGAAGGCTCAAGCCCAAACCCTAGCTCTTTCCATTGTTAGTTATGAGACTCTGGAGAAGACAATTTCAACTAAGTCTCTTCTCCTTCTCACCTCCTCTTTTTTCTTCTTTCCTCTCAGGTTCTTTAGCCTCAGTTTCCTCATCTGTAAATGGGAATAGTCATTTGTAGAATTGTAAATCTGGGGCTTAAAAATTCCTTAGAAGTCATCTAGTCTAATTTCCCTCTTTTAGAGATGTAAAAACCAAGACTCAGAAAGGTCCCATCACTTTCCCACTTTCTCACCTAGAGAGTAAATAGCCAGGCCAGGATTTGAACCCTATGCCCTCTGATTCCATAGCTCTACAAAGCAGTATTTTCTGGGGATGTATAGTAAAAAATCAAGGTACAAAACATCACAAACAAGAAACGTATTCTCCTCTTTCACTTTGGTCTCTGGGGAGAGTAGGCTTAGGTTTAAATGGCTGCCACAAAACATTTCCCTCCCTTTAAGCTCACTTCGTAAGCTTGTAGCCAATGCACGAATCACACTCTTGCTGGCAGGTCAGCGTGTCTCAGCTACTGACTGGGTTGATTCCAAAGAGGATCCCTGATGGTTTTTTCCAAACTTTCCAAACTCACAGGGTCATAATCTGATCTGTCCCATCTCTGTCACTCATTCATCTGAGATTGGGAAAGACTGAAACAACAAAAGTATCATCTCTTCCTGGTCTCATGATGACCAGGTAGAGAGATAAGGATGCTGTTCTTGGAGCTTTTCCCCCAACCTTGAGACCTGTAGTCATTTTCTTCCTCCGCCCTCAAAGATGTCACAAAAGAGAAGGCCATCCCTTCCAGGCTTCTGTGTACCCCCTAGTACTCAGTACCCCAGGCTCAGCATCTTATTAAAAGATTTTTGTTGCTATGCATTCAGCTGACAGGAAACAGGATGCCTGCAGTGATCTGAAGTGGGGAAGAAAAGGTACCTTTGTCATGAATTTCTCGAAGCTGTCACATGGATATAGCCTATGCTTGCAGCACTGGGTTAGCACCCTCATTCCATGTCAACAATAGATTGGAAACTCCAGTGGGTAATGGACTGAGTCTCTGTTGTCCAAGAGCCAGCCACCCCCAGTGCTAAGAGGAGCTTATTACCAGAGGGAGACTTATCAGTCACAGCCACCTCCAGCAAAGACGTGGAAGCTATGACCTTTCTTCTGGGTAGAAGGAGCTTCTATCCCTGCTCCCTACACTAACAAAGTCACAGATTCCTGAAGAATTGAAATAGTTATTCCATTTGACAGATGAGAAAACTGAAGTTAAGAGGCAGGAAGGTAACTTGACCATGATCACATGATTGGTAAGGGCTAGAACTTGGAATGGCAACCAGGTCTTCTAGGTCTAAAGGCAGGGCTTTTTTCTACAACACCACTGTCACATATAATAATAACAAGAATCATCCGTATTTGTGTAACAATATACAGTTTGCAAGATTCTTTCCTCATAGTAGTCCTCTGAAATAGAGTAGATTTTATTATATCCATTTTATAGAAGAGAAAATTGAGGATCTGAGAATGAGGGAGTTATCTATAGTACTATATCAGAGAAGTGCTAGGAGATTCTGGAAGACTTATCAGGCTTATTGCACATTGAGGTACTTGATGTTGTCAACTGAACTGGCCTATTTGATAGGACTTTTAGTTGGGGCATGCATCCCTATGTACAAAAGTCCATCTAGTATCTCCTTGCCTTTGTATAGGCAGGCTCTCTGTCTGGTGCTTCTCCTTCCGGATGTTCCCCTCTTTGAACCTCTAGCTATCATCCAGGCTTAGTTCTAAGGCGAATTCCTATAAATAGTCACTTAGTCAACAAGAATTTATTATAAATGCATACTGTATTCCCAGCACTATGTACACCTATATTTGTATGTAGGCATATATAGACACATCTATACATACACAAATTTATATTTTTATAAAAACATTCATATTTATGGATAGACACTATATATTTGTAATACACACATGTATATATAATACATATATTGCATGTAGACATAGATACATTTGTGTGTATACACATATTTTAATATATGTACATGTATTTATGTGTAGACATATAGACACACATAAGCAAACATTTATACAGAACTATTTTATAAATACATATACATATTTTTGTAAATAGTCATTTATAATACATATATGTAAACAAAGATATCTATACAGGCACCTATATACACATTTGTATTTATACATATTTTATATAAACATAAACATATTTTCATATTTATACATATTTGTAGATACAAACACATGTTTGCAATACACAGTATACATTTACATAGGTTTTCATATATACACATATTTGTAAATAGACACAAACATATTTTAATACACATACATATATTTGCATGTAGACATGTAGAC
>JAJPUD010001186.1:52519-86061 GCA_023553655.1 Myrmecobius fasciatus | reverse complement strand
GCCCTCCCAGCTCTGACCTCCTGGGTTCTAAGATCCCTCCCAGCTCTGATATTCTGGGTTCTAAGGGCTCTCTCAGCTCTGACATCCTGGAATCTAAGTTCCCTCCCAGCTCTTACCTCCTGGGTTCTAAGGGCCCTCCCAGCTCTGTGATTTTATGATCTGTCTAATCCTTTTCTATTATTACCTTCCTAGCCTGCCCTTTTCTATTCATATTTGTTCTATACATAAAACCAAAGATCTTTTTATTTTTTACCCAAGACTTTTTTACTCTAGTCTTTTTTATTTTTTAGAGACTGGATCTCCCCAGACTAGAAGTATAGTAGCAGTTCACAGGCCCAATCCCACCACTAATGTCATAGGACTTTGACTTGCTCCATTTCAGACCTGAATCAGTTCTTCCCTCCTTAAGCAACCTGGTAATACCCCACACTCCTAGGGCTCTCATATTATTATTGCCAGACTTAATATAGAAACCCCATTTACATAGCCTACCACAGCTTAGAACTCCAGAGCTCAAGAGATCTGCTAGTCTCAGACTCTTGGGGAGCTGGGATTACGGAATTCATTATCATTCACCATTAATCTTTAAACCATCCCTTTTCAGTTGGGCAAAACTCACTTCAGAATTAGGGTAGTACCATCAACTTCACTTTCCCCCAAAGATTGCTTTCCATCTCTGACATTTTCCCTATTTCTTTTTTTTCTTTCTTTTTTAAATTAAAGCTTTTTATTTATAAAATATGTACATGGGTAATTTTTCAACATGGGCCCTTGCAAAACCTCCTGTTCCAAATTTCCTCCTTCTTCTCCCCACCTCCTCCCCTAGATGGCAAGTAATCCAATACATATTAAATATGTTAAAATGTGTCAAATCCAATATATGTATACATATTTATATAATTATCTTGCTGCACAAAAAAAATAAAATTAAAAAGGAAAAAAAAACTGAGAAAGAAAACAAAATGCAAGCAAACAACAGAGAGAGTGAGAATGCTATGTTGTGGCCCAAACTCAGTTCCCACTTCTTCCCCCAGATGTAGATGGCTCTCTTCATCACAAGATCACTGGAACGGGCCTTAATCATCTCATGGTTGGTTTTCCCTGTTACTCACAGGTATCTTGACAGCACTGACTTGGCCATCATCCATTCTTACCGTGGCCAACGTCATTGACAACCCCTGGGGGGTGTGCCTTCGCCGATCCGCAGAGGTTGGCAAGCACCTGGCCCACGTGCTCCTCAGCCGGCAGCAGGTAACTAGAAACCTTCCATGAACTGCAGCAAGTTTTGTTGCTCTAAAGACAGAGCAATAAGGAAGGGGAAGAAGAAGCATTGTCCTGTGGACATACTCCTTTTACATGAACCTTTCACAGGGATGGCAAGACGAGACTCAAAGCCCTATCATATCTTAGACTAAGTCAGTCTAGGGAAGAAGGAAGGAAACAAGCATTTATTAAATGCCTACTGTGTGCTGGGCACTCTGCTAAGTGATTTACAATTTTCTCATTTGATCCTCACAACAACAGGTGAGGAAACGGGTAGAAATTAAGTGACTTACCCAGCGTCTTGCAGCTACAAATTTAAATTCAAATTCAAATCAACAAATATTTATTAAATGCCTACTACATAGAAAGCGCTGTGTGCTGGGTGTGAGAATACAAAGACAAAAATGGAGACCTTTGTGTAGTAGTACAGCAGAAAAGGGACTAGATTTGGAATCAGAGAAGCAGGTTTTCTTGGCTCTCACTTCTCTCATCAGTGAAGTGAGGAATGTTGATCTACATAATAGCTAGCATCTTGCTAACATAATAGCTAACAAAGTCTTGTGAAGAGCTTTTATTATGTTATCTGTTCATCTATATATCAATTTATTAGTCTATATATAGAGAAATGTCTATTATCTTTATGTAGACATAATATATGTCTATAAATTTATCCAGATTATATATAATATATAATATGCACAATATGTTATACATATATCATACATACCATAAAACATATATTATATATGACAACATTATATAGTAGATATATGATGGCATATATAATTATATAATATAGATATGATATATGATAGAGATATATGATGGTGCATATATATAATTATATATATATATATATAATATCTCATTTTATGCTCAAAAGCATCCTGGGAAGTAATCATTTGATGACTCCCAAGGTCCCTGCTAGCTCTAAATCTTCGATCATTTGTTTCCCAAAGAGTTTATGTGCTTTTTTCCCCCTGAGGCAATTGGGGTTAAATGACTTGCCCAGGGTCACACAGGTAGGAAGTGTTATGTTTTAAGTGTCTGAGGTCAGATTTGAACTCAGGTCCTCCTGACTTCAGGGCTGGTACTTGATCCACTGTGCCACCTCGCTGCCCCTGCTTATGTGCTTTTTAAAGAGAGACAACATATACACATATAATTATGGTGTCAAAATTTTGAGAAAGAATGAAATAACAAGAGTAAAAAATTAGGGAGTGCAAAACCCCCAGATGTTTTGTAGTGGAGAAAGAGTAAGACCAGTGAGGAATGAATGAGGCAGTAGAATTTTCTTAAAATAAAAGAGGATTGACAGGTGCCAACAAGATATGAAAATCCAGAGAAATTGTATGTGATCTGGAGATCATTAAAGAATTTCTTGATTTTCAAAAGTCTTTGAAAAGATTTTCAAAAGGAAATGATGGAAGGAATAGAAAATCTTTATCCAAGAGTGAGTTAAATGAGAGCCAGTTCATTAAGAAATTAAAATCCACTGATAAACCAAGAGATTTGTCCCAAGGTCTAGATCCAGGTCTAAATTCCAGAGGGAAGAATTGTTGCTGCAGAGAACAGGGGAGACTTGACTTTTCTCTTGAGTTAGAAAGATTCCAATGAGACCTGTTGAGTGCTAACAAAAAGATCAAATGTGAAGTATCCTCAGAGAGACGTACATTTCATAAATAAAAGTAGAGCTGTTATTCCTGGCCATCCAGAAGCTAAAATAAAATAGTTTTCTTTGATTTTATATACATATTATACATGTATGTATGCATACACATGTTTATACTTTTACATATATATAAAATTGTGCCTATAATTATATATGCATGTACACAAAAGTGTACCTATACATATATGCTTATATACATATATATACACAAATATATTTAATAAAATTTGAATCTCACATTTTTTGATTTAATAATCATGTGAGGAATCAAATGCATTCCATGAGAGCTTACTTAAATGAGTTTTTTAAGTCTTTTATTTGAATTGGTTTGAGGTTGAGGGTTTAGTTTTATTTTTTGTTTTGGTTTGGTTTGGGTTTTTTTGCATCAACAGCACTTGTAGCTTTGAATAAATAACTATGAGTTTTCTGCATTGACTTTATCACATAAAAAAGCATTTGATATCAAAGAACTGTTAACTTCATCCACATTCAAGGAAAAAATATTTACAAATATTTATTAATATTATTCACAGTCATTATTCTTAATCCTAACAAATGTTTAACCCATATATGCCCAAATTTACCTAAGAGAATTGTCTAACTAGGTAGAATTTGACATTCTCTTGAAATCCAGCTTTCCTAAAAGGAAAAAAGAAATATATATAAATAAATATTACAACAAGGATCAGGAGAAGAATTTACAGAAAGTACAGCTAGTAATCATTGATCTTAGACAAAGATTCAATCAAGAGAGAAATCTACATTATATGTCAGCCGTAATAATATTGTTTTAGATACATGTTTACATATGGGTAAATGTGTGTATATGTGTGTGAATATATGTAGATATATATACATGTTGCTCTATGTGTGTACATATAGATATATAGGTGAGGGGATTATGGGGGTGTATGAATATATATGTATATATGGGGGGACAGGGGTATGCATGTGTGTATATGTATCTATATCTGTATGTATGTATATATGTACTTAACTATAGCCTGCTTGGGGAAAGAAGGGGGATGAAAGGGAAAAAAAAGAATAAAGTAAAAAAAGTGTACAGAAGAGAACAAAAGAACAACTTACAAGGAAGCAAAGAAAACATGTATACTCACTAATATAACTTCATTTACTATTATATATCCTTTCTTGAACTGAAAATTTGTTGTTATATCTTTTGAATCCTCCCTAATGTTCTGCTAAGCACATGACAATGTATTGTTTTGTTTTCCTTTGCTGCCTTTCTTTTTTAATTGTTTTTTTAAATAAACAGAAAATATTAAAAAAAAAAAAGAAAGAAAATAGTCTTTTAGGCAAGCATACATATGTCATTCAAACAACATGGCCAGCCCATTAGATTTGCACTTCTCTGCAGTACAAACACTAACCACTTAGGAACAGACCAGAAAGATTGTTTTTTAAATCTTGTTGGATGGAGTAGAGATAAATGAAGAACTGTTCTAAGAATATCCATTTATTAAGGTGGTGATGAATATCTTCCCTATGGCTCCAAAGGGTGCCCTGCCTGGACACAGGTTCGAAAATAACTCCAAATTTTTCCAAGAGGGATCTAAGGAAAATAAACTTTCTCTCTAAATGCTCATTGATGATTCAGATGGGACAGAGTTAGAGTGGAAAACAACCCCTCTCTGGCATTCAATGTAAAAAGGTAGCCATACTTGTTTGCATAATCTCAAAATCTAGGTTCTCACTTGATGATGTTACCAATCTGAAAATTTTCAGGTGTAGATTAGAAACATGGGTATACGCTAACATTATGATTAGAAATAAATTTTGTTTTTAAAAATTGTTTTTTAAAAAAAATATGCTTATAACTTCTCAAGCATTTCAACATTATTAGCATGTAGTGGACTTCCTGCCATCTAGGGGAGGGGAGGGGACTGGGGGTAAAATTTGTAATGGAAAGCTTTGTAAAGATCAATGGGAACTACCCATACATATGCTATACAAATAAAAAGCTTTAATAAAAAAAATATGCTTAAAACCAAAATCATTTTTGTATTGATTTTCAAAGAAAAAATAGACTTCTTGATTTGGAAAATAGGGGTATTCCATCTTATTTTATTAATCAAAAAATATTCTTTTATTCATAGAGTTTTTTGTGAATGTAGAGGAGGTTAATAGTATCGAATTCTTTTTTCTGTGATTAAGTCAATGCAGAAAGTTTATAGTTGCTTGTTGGAAGCTACAAGTGTTGCTGATGCAAAAAAACAAACAACATCCCCATCTGCTGGAATCATAATATTCATCCAGGAAGGATAGATATTTCACAGTTGCATTTTTATTATTATGGGCATAATTGGGCAAGCAAATTTACCAGTATTTTGTAGTCTATTACGTGAATGTTTCTCTTTCTTTATCCCAACCCATCCTTTAAATACATAGGACCAACCTTTTTATTATTTGGGTTCCTTAATTCCATAGGGCAAAATAATTTTTAGTCATTCGAATGTTACACAACTATATATTGTTTACTTTATTGTAAGTATTAGTGAACAATGGTCAATAAATAATTTTATGTTCTTCTTTTAAAGAACCATCTAGGAAAAAGCAAAAGGAACCAAAGAAGCAAAGAAAGGCAAATATCCCTATTTTCAAAAAAAATTAAGGAAAGAAAAATCTGCTAACTATATAGGCTAGTGAGTTGACTTTGATTGCTGGAAAAATTCTATACTGAATCATTAAAAAGATGATTAGTGAGCATCCGGAAAAGGGAACAGTGATTACAAAGCGTAAGTGTGGCTTCACCAAGAACAAGTCATGCTACACTAACCTCAGTTCCTTTTTAAATTAATTATTTAATTTTAATTTATCAGGGTTACTAAACTGAAAGAGAAAGAGAAATATTGTAGATGTGGATAACCTAGGTTTTTAGTGTTTCACTGTTATCTTGGCAGAGGAAGGTCACTGGTGGAGAACCTTAGAATTCTGTGTTTGACTGTTTGCTAGTTACCATTTTTATCAGTGACTCAGCTAAAGACTCATCAAAGTTAAAAGTGGGAGGGATAGTTAAGACAGATGATGATATGAATGTTGGAAAATTCTTAAGACAGAAGGGCACTGGACCGAATCTATTAAGATGAAATTTAGTAGCGATAAATGTAAAATCTTACACTTGGGTCCAAAAGATCAACTTTACAAGTAAAGGAACAAATACTTTGTCAGAAAATACTCTGAAGATTTAGTGGTCTCTGATTTCAATTGGAGCACTAGGTGGTACAGTGGAGAGAGCACCAAGCCAGAAATCATCTCCCAGAGTTCAAATCTGGCCTCAGACACTTATTAGCTATGTAACCTTTGACAATTCACTTAACCCCGTGTGCCTCGTCTGTAAAATGAGCTAGAGAAGGAAATGACAAACCACTCTAGTATCTGCCAAGAAAACCCCAAATGGAGTCATAGAGAGTCAGACACAACTGAAAAATGACAGAATACATACATTCAAATTCAGTATGAGTCAATAATGTGATGGCCAAAAAATGTTTGGGTCACATTACGAGCAGTGTAATTTCCAGAATAGGGACGCAATCTAAGAAAAACATTCATAAACTGGAGAATATTCAGAAGAGCACCATCAATTGAAGAAATTTAATCTGAAGATTAAATTTAGTCTGGATCATTTGGTCTAGAATAGAGGAGACTTGGTGGGGAATAGAATAGCTATCTTCAAAACTTTGAAGGGTTCTCATGTTTGTTCTCTTTGATCCCAGATGGCAAAACCAGTAGCAGGGGATCAAAGGGGATCAATCCAGAAATGGAAGGGCCTTCCTGGAGAAGTAATGAGTTGCTCCTCATTGGAGGTCTTTAGGCAAAGATTAGGTAACCATTGATTGGATATGATTATAGTACGATTCCTTTTGAGTGTAATTAGTTAGATTGTTCTTGCAACTCAAAATTCTGTGATTCATTTCCTTTTATTCATTCATCAAGCACCTTTAATAATAGCAGGTCCCTTGAATCCTTTTTCTGCAGTATCCCAGTTAAACATCTACAATATTCAGAATATTGGGTTTTTAGTAGCAACTTTTGAGAACGGAAAGGGAATGCAAAGACTTGGTCCATACTATTGAGGAATTCATAGTGCAAGAGGAGAAATCAAACACATATTAAGGAATATGAATTAAAGAATAATGAGTAAAGAGGGGGGTACAGGGTATTACAAAGATTAGAGTTCAAGGTAGGGAGTAGGACTTTCAGAAGTTGGAAGAAGAGGCATCAAGGAGAGCTCCATGGAAACATTTCAATTTGGCTTTGAAGAATGAATAGGATATGAAAAGGTAGACTTTTCAGGGAAAGGAGGCATTTACCTGTAGGGCAGGTGATAAACAAGAGAATATGAGACATATTTAGGAAATAAGAGGTAGTCCACAATGACTGGAACATTCAATAGAAAAGGGAGTAATATAAGAATGTGCTTTAAAACAAGCCTTCTTAAACTTTTTCTATTTCGAGACCCCTTTTCACTTAAGAAATATCTATGTGACCCAAGTATACAAGTATATAAAATAGATATACAAGTCAAGCAATTGATAATAGATCATAATTTCATGACTTCCACATTCAGGTATGAGACCCTATACAGGGACACAAATCACAAATAAGAAGCTTAATTTTTTATTTATTTTTTTTTTTTGCTAAGGCAATTAAGGTTAAGTGAATTGCCTAGGGTCACACAGCTAGGAAGTGTTAAGTGCCTAAGGCAAAACTTGAACAAATTTTGAAAATTTGAAGTCAGGTCCTCCTGACTAAAGGGCTGATGCTCAATCCACTGCACCACCTAGTTACCCCCAAGAAGTTTAATTTAAAAGATAGATTGGAAATAATATTCTTTGTTCTGAGGGCCCTTCCAGCTTGAACATTCTTTCTAAACCATCTTCCAGAGCTAAGATTGTGTTCTAAGTCTTCCTAACTCTGATGTTCCATGTTCTAAATCCTCTTCAAAATTCAGAAGTCTAAAAATTCTCTATTGCTAACACTCTTTGATTGTATTCTAATTCATAATCTTTGTCTGTTCCTTCCTAGGGTAGACGACCAGTCACTTTGATTGGCTTCAGCCTGGGAGCAAGAGTCATTTACTTCTGTTTGCAAGAGATGGCTCAAGAGAAAGGTGAGTCTCATTCAGCTGAATACAAATGATAACCAAAGCCATCTTCAAAACAACCCAGAAAGGGGCTCTATTCTTTCCTGGCACTGTAGGGCCCTCATAGCAAGAAAAAAAAACCCTGATACTCCTTTATTTTTCGGTATTCACACCAAGTTACATGACAACTTTAATTGGATTTTAGAGTGCCATCTCCAGTTCTTTAAAGCTGGGAGATCAGATGGAGACTGATAAAAGGCATAATTGTTCTGAATGATAGTTATGGGTACCGAGTCTCGTTTGGTAGAATTACTTCACATACTCTCCCAAAGTTATAGAGGCTCTGAATTGTGACTCATAGAAATTGGGGTGAAAGAACACAATTGGGGCTATGGATCAAAGGTAAGAATAGATCTTTAAATTAGATTTATTATGAATGAAGTACTGGCATCCATTTGTCAAATTTGTCCTTCTTTTGTGAGATTTACACTGAAGTATATGGAACAATGTCAGAACAATCAGATCCTTTGTCACTCTAGAGCCAGGATACAGAGTATACTCAAGAAGCAATCTGAACCATGATGAAACTTGGACTGAGAGTCGGGTGTCTGGGATATCACGATTGAGCTCCAGCCCCTATCACCTAGAAAGATTCCTTGTGATAAACATTTAACATGACACTGAGTGATGAAGCAAGTAAATAATGGCAGCCTGTGGTCCATATGGAGTACAGATGGACCCATTTTTGGAATTTATGCTGAGTCGTCATCTTAGGGCAACCTGGGGAATGCAAGCATGGGATATCAAATAGCATGATACTGATACTGAAGGACTTGGGCACCCACAGCTAAAGCTGGTTATATACCACCTAAGTAATATTTTCCATACGTATCTCTAATCAACAGAAGCAATATTAGAAGAAAAGCAAAATAAGAGAATTGTATATGAAAATATAAACTGGTTACAGGGGTTTTTTAAGTATATATTAAATTTAGCATAATAGTAACAAAATGGCTTTCCTTGTGCCCTCCTCAGAAATCCTTTTGTTTTCTTCTGTGTATTTTTAAATGTTTTATTGATGTTCTTTTATTTTTTTAATATCTCTTTCACATGCCACTAAGCCATACCTCCATACAAACAAAATAGTAGCTACCATATTTACATTATTTACCCCATAATGTAATATTTATTTAATGTAAATAAATAATAAGCATTTATTAAATAGCACTTTACATGTTATCTCATAACAAATCTGGAAGGTAGGTGCTATATTATCCCCATTTTACAGATGAGGAAACTAAGACCAGGAAAAGTTAAATGATGTGCCCAGAGTCACACAGCTAGTTAGTATACGAGGCAGGGTTTAAACTCAATTCTTCCTGGTTCCAAGTCCAGTATTGTACACACTGTGCTATTTAGCTGCCCTCTCTTATAACAAGTAACTAGAATCACGCAAAGCAAATTATACTTTTGGCCAGGCGTATCTGAAAATACGTGTCTCATTCTTCACTTTTATTCCATCAGTTTCTTGCCAGTATGTGGGCAGAATGTTTCATCATCAGTCTTCTGAATCATGATAAATCACTGCCTAACTCAAAGCTGTATCATCTTTCAAAGTTGTATTTTTGGTCATTCTGTGGTATTTGTATTATGGTAATCCTGAAAATTATTCTCCTGGTTCCACTCATTTCATTCTACATTTGGTCATACAAGTCGTCCAAGTTTCTCCAAATTGACAATATTACTGATTTCTTACAACACAATCACATTCGTTTATATCTATGTACCATGATGTATCTGACCCCCCCAGCTGAGGGGCATCAGTTTTGTTTCCACTTCTTTGCTACAGCAAAAGAGGCTGCTATAAAATCCTATAAATATAGGTCCTTTCCCCTTGTTTTGGGGAAAAGAGTATGTACAGTCAAGTGACTTTTGACTGTAGTTTCAAATAGTTTTCCAGAGTAGCCAGACCAGTTCACAATTCCAACAGTGGATTAGTGTAGCTAAACTCCTTTCACAATCCCTTCTACCAATTTTCATTCCTTTTTTTTTAAAGTTTATTCATTAGTTTTCAACATTTACTTTTATAATATTTTTATTTCCATGTTTTCTCTCTCCCTCTTCCCCAAAACTACAATCAATTTGATATAGTTTATACATGTATAATCATATTAAACATATTTCCATATAATTTTCATTTTTTTTGTCATCCTTGCCAGTCTCATGGATATGTGAAATAAAGCTTCAGGGTTATTTGAATTAATAATTAGAGAAGATCTCTAATTATTAATGAGTCATAGCATTTTTCCATATAGTTATTGATAACATAGATTTCCTCTTTTGAAAATTGCCTGTTCTCCATTCTTTAACCATTTGTCTCTTAGGAAAAAGCTTTAGATCTTATATATTTGTATCAATGTCAACCATTAATAACTCACATTTATGCGGAATTTTGAGCTTTGTAAAATTCTTTATAAACATATCATTCAATGCTCATATTAACTCTGAGGGCACAAATACTGATATCTCCATTTTATAAATGAAAAAAATTGGGTTTTAGAGAGTTAATTGTCAATACTTATATAGTACCTTAAGGTCTGCAAATATCATCCAAATGTCTAATTTGATCCTCACAACAACCCTAGGATGCAGGGATTATCCCCATTTTGCAGATGAGAAAACTGAGGTAGACAGTGGCTAAGTGATTTGTTCAGTCTCATATAGTGTCATAGGATTTTTAACCCAGATTTCCCTGACTCTCATTACATGTGCCAGTGAATATACAAAATAAGGCAATTACCATTTGTGGGGACATTTATAAATATATACATATATATTTATATTTTTATTTATGTATATAACTATAAATATACATATATATTTTTATTTATATTTATATATATAATTATAAATATATTAGATATATTTATAAAATTGAGATAATAATAGGACTATATAAGAACACCAAACCTGGAGTTGGAAAGACCTTTTGTATGGCCCTAGGCAAGTCACTTAACCCCAATAGCCTCGCACTAAGTAAATCCTAAAATAAAATAAATGCTAAATGTTTGGATTTGCCCAGAATATGTCAGAATTAGAATTTGCATCCAAAACTTGAACTCTGAAACCAGCTCTCTGACTTCTAAATCATGTTGGGTTTTAATTCCCTAACAATGCTTCCTGTGGAGTGGTTGGGAGGTGAGAAAAGCTCCAAATTTAGGATCAGAAGACTGAGTGCGAATCCCATCTTTGTTATTTCCTTTTAGACCAGAGAGATCAGATTCATGGCAGTGGGCTCCAAGGAGCTCAAGAAACTCTCTAGTCAGAACCAGATGAAAATGCCCTTAGGAAATGTTTGACCAAATAAATACAAATACAGTAGGATATAGATGTTGGTTTGTGATGGACCATAGGGAACCTTTCCTATTTGAGTTTGACATCATTGTTCTAGAAGTGGGCAAATTGGTTAAGACCTTTCAGTTCCTCAGTTTCTTTCTCTATAAAATGGGGAGATTGGGCTTGATGACTGCTAAGATCCCTTCTTTGTGAAGATCCCTTCTGTGACCATGATCTTCTGATACTCTTCCAGCTGAAAAAATGCAGTTTTATTCGAAAAAGCTTTTATTGTTATCTTTTTTTAATGTCATCACTATTAACTCTAATCATATCCTGAACCATCCCATATAATAAATAGTATTTTTAAAATTAAAAAAGAAAAACAACATTAGTGACCAATACACTGAAGTCTGAAAATTTGTAGAGTGTACAGCACTTGTGGATCTCCCACCTCTGCAAAAAGGGATGGGAATGTCTTCTCAAATCTCTTCTCTTGAGTCATGTTAGTTCTTTCTAATTTTGCAAAATTTGCTTTTAGTTTGTGTGTTCTTAGTTCTTTAGTTTTGTGTTCTTTCCATTTACATTGTTGCAGTCGTTATATATTGTTTTCTTGGTTCTACTTACTTTCCTCTGCATCAGTTCTTATAGATCTTCTTATGCTTCTCTGTATTCATCACCTTGACTGCATACATCATTTCTATAGGACAGTAATATTCCATTATACCAGTGCACAGTGAATTAAAGTACTGGGCTGGAAATCAGGAAAACCTGAATTCAAATTCTACATCAAACACTTAGTAGCTATCTAATCCTGTTTGCCTCAGTTTCCTCCTCTGTAAAATGAGCTAGAGAAGGGAATGGCAAACTACCCCAGTATCTTTGCCAAGAAAATCTCAAATAGGGTCACAAAGAGTCAGATACAGTTAAAACATCTAAAAAACAAGAACAAATATTCCATTGCATTCATGTACAACAATTTGTTTAGCTATTCCCCAGTTGAGGGTCATCTACTTTATTTCCAATTTTTTGCCATCACAAAAATTATTGCTGTAAATATTTTGGCATATATGGGTATTTTCTTTTTATAATGGCCCTCCTAAGCAGGGATTTGCTTATATCAGCTCACTTAGCCGATTATTAAATTTTCAGTGTGAGCTTTTGCACTTTGAACATCAGAATTTGTTACAGATCAGGATTTAATTTATTGCTTTGTTGATTTCTAGACTTTAAGAAAATCATGGGGAAAACAGTAATGCAGATTAAATTTAAAAGTGTGTCATACTTTTTCAAAGTGCAATTGTAAAACATTTACTTTTTTTTTCTTTTGTGAGACAATCGGGGTTTAGTGACTTGCCTAGGGTCACATAGCTAGGAAGTGCTAAATGTCTGAGCCTAGATTTGAACTCAGGTCTTCCTGACTTCAGGGCCAGTGCTCTGTCACTGCGCCATTGAGCTGCCCCTACAACATTTACTAGCACATCCTGGGAATAAGTTTATTAATGGAATCTTGGGATCAAAGGATATGGACATTTATTCACTTGCATAATGTCAAATTTTTTTCCAAAATGGTTACTGATTTACAATTCCACCAACAATGTACCAGTGTGCCTATCTTCCACAACTACTCAAACCTTCATTCTTGCAATCTTTTTGTCATCTTTGTCAATTTTCTGGATGCCAAATGAAACTCCAGGATTGTTTTAATATATGCATTACCCTTATTATTGGTGATTCATACTAGTTAATTTCCATGTACTTGTTAAATAGTTTGTCTTTTTTTTTAATGAACACTTTCTGTATAAATCTTTTGCCTTTTACTAAAATGAATACTTTCTGAAGCCACTCTACAGAGTCCCACAAGCTACCCTTTAGAGGAGCCAATGAAATACAGTCATGAAATACTGTTGTGTTCATGGCCATTCAGTCCCTTCCCTACAAGCTAGCCAGAAACCATCAGCCAATTTCTTTATGACTTTCTGGACTCTTGTTTTGCTAACAGAACAAATTCTTAATTCAAATCATTACAGGCAATTAATATAAATTACATGTTACTCATTGGGCCATTATACCTCTGAAGCCTTTGTTCACCCTGCAGAGATAATTCTAGACACTGCATACTTGCCTTTATACAGTGTAGTTGCAAATGACAAACTGCACAGAATAATGCTTATTATTGGGGATTCGGAGGAAATAACTGCCTCTTGAGGCAGCCCATCAATCAGTTAATCAACAGTCATCTCTTAAGTGCATATTGTGTGCCAGGCGCTACGCTAAGCACTAGGGATACAGAGACAAAAAGTGAATGCTCTCAATAAGTTTGTATTCCATAGGAGGAGAAAGCCTGTATGCACATTTAGCTGTCCATCCATCCATCTCTTTGTTTCTCTCTCTGTCTCTCCCTCTCTCTCTCTCTCTGAATCCCTCTTTCTCTTTCTCTGTCTCCCTCTTTTTCTCTCTTTATATATATATGTATATATATATACATACAGAGACATATATGTC
Source organism: Myrmecobius fasciatus (assembly GCA_023553655.1). Lineage (NCBI taxonomy): Eukaryota > Metazoa > Chordata > Mammalia > Dasyuromorphia > Myrmecobiidae > Myrmecobius > Myrmecobius fasciatus. Next base: position 72,184 of record JAJPUD010001186.1, on the reverse strand, counting down.
TGTGTGTATATCCATCTGTTCCATCTGTTTCTCTCTCTTTCTCTTTCTCTCTCTATACACACACATATGTACATGTGTATATCCATATATCTGTTTCTCTATATTATATGTATATATATTTACACACATAAACATATATGTATGTGTGTATCCATCTAGCGGTTTTTCTATATATGTATATATGCACACATATATGTATGTATATGTACCCATTTGTCTGTCTTTTTTTCTCTTTCTATTACATATATATATGTGTGTGTATATCCATCCATCTGTTTCTTTGTCTGTCTGTCTCTCTCCATATATATATAGACACACACATATGTATGTGTGTATCCATCTGTTTCTCTCATTATATATATGTATATATACACACACATATATTTATATATATATGTATCCATCTATCTGTTTCTCTTTTTCTCTATCTCTATTACATATATCCACACACATATTTATGTATATATATATATATATATCCATCTATTTCTTTTTCTCTATTACATGTATATATATACACACATATAAACATATATATGTGTGTAGCCATCTATCTGTTTCTATATATACACACACATGTATCCATTCTATCAGTTTCTCTTTTTCTCTATTATATATATACACCTGCATATACATATATATGTGTGTGCATCCATCTCTATTTATATATATATATATACACACATACATATTTGTGTATATGTATCTATCTATTTCCATTTCTCTCTCTCTATTATATATATGTACACACATACATACACATGTATATTTATGCATATATATCCATCTATTTTTTCTCTCTCTCACTCTCTCTATATATACACATATGCATATGCATCCATCTGTCTGTTTCTCTTTATATATATATACATATATATGTATATGTGTATGTGTAGCCATCTATCTGTTTATATAGATATAGATATACATACACATGTATATATCTATCTGTTTCTCTCTATATATGTATATATATACACATTTATGCATATGTATCCATTTATCTGTTTCTCTCTATGTATCAATCTCTCTGTTTCTATATATATATGTATATATATACATATATACATGTATATTTATGCATATATATCCATCTATCTGTTTCTCTATTATATATATATATACATAAACACACATATATCTACATATACATATATATTTGTATATGTAATATACAGTATTTAGGGAAAGTCCTATAACAGATGGGGGTTGGCGTGGGAACCAAGAAAGATTTCATGCAGAAAGCAGTGCTTAAACTCAATTTGAAAGGAGGTCGAATGAGAAAAGAATGCATTCCAGGCTTGGAGGATGGGCAGTGCAAAGGAATGGAAAATGGAGTCAGTCAGTAGTCAGCAAGCACATAATAAGTACCTACTGTGTACCATTCACTGTGTTGAGTCCCTGCCCTTACAGGCCTCACAGCCTAATTAGGGAGACATCATGTAAAGAATTGTTCGTAACAGGATATATATATATACTGTGACTGAATGGTCATGGAAACAACAGATAGCATTTCATGAATATATTTCATTAGCTCCCCTAAAGAATGGCTGGTGGGACTGGGGAGAGTGGCTTCAGAGAGTGTTCATTAAAAAAAATACAAACAACAAGAGAAGAGTCTTGAGAGCTGGGGGTTTGGGGTGTGAGTGAGCCACAGGATCAGGAAATCCTTCCTGCAGACACGGGCATTAGAGTTTAGTCCTTAAGGAAGCCCAAGAAGGCATCCAAAGAAAGAACAATGGAGAGTGAATGTGGATCAAAGAATAGTATTTTAACTTTCTGTTGTTATTTGTTTTTTTTTCTTTTTTGTGGTTTTTTTTTCCCTTTTGATCTGATTTTCTTGTGCAGCATGATAAATGTAGAAATGTTTAGAAGAATTGCACATGTTTCACCTGTATCAGATTGTTCTCTAGAGTAGAGGGAAGGAAGGGAGAAAAATTTAGAACATAAGTTTTTACAAAGGTAAAGGTTGAAAATTATCTTTTCATGTATTTGGAAAAATTAAAAATAAAACCCTATTTAAATCCCCCTGAAAAAGGAAGACAGAGACAGAGAGAGACAAAGATGGAGACAGACTTAGATCACCTTAGGACAATCATCTTGACAGCTGAAAGGAGGATGGACTGGAGTGGGGAGAGGTTTGATGAAGGAAGAGCAGCCAGCAGGTTATACCAATCATCCAAATAGGAGGTGATGAGAGCTGTACCAGAGAAATTTCATTGTCAAAAGAGAGATCATATGGAGCAAAAGGTGTGGCAAGAGGAAGCCACCAGAGATTATTGAGCAGGAGAATGACCCTTTAAGAAAACCATTTGGGCAAGTTTGTGGAAAATGGATTGTTTCCATAGTTGGACAGTTTTCATTATTAGAAAAAAAAGAAATAGGCTCTTTTGTAGCTCATGTTTCTGAAGCATTTGGGCTTTACTAAAACTTTTCCCATGTCATCCTTGGGAAATTGTGCAGGCTTTATATCCCCCCATTTTAGAGATACCGAAACTGAGGCTCAAGCTTGCCCACAAACACACCTCAAAGCCAGGGTTCTTTACTGCTTTATCTACTCTATTGAACTGTGTCTCAGAAATAAGAGACTTGTAATATTTTAAGGACTGAACATTTGGCAACCCGGACAAGTTGGGATCCAGAGCCCTGAGCATCATGAGAGTGATGGGTCAGTAATCTTCTGAGCTTCCAAAATGGGACAGATGACCCACGGCCAGAATATCACCTGGGCATCTCGTCCGGTATCAGCCATCTAGGCATTTTCAAAAATATGAATTCCAGGTGAGATGAACTGAGCCATAAAATCCAAATGTCTTTGCCTCCATTCACTAGCCTTTCCTCTGGCTTAGCCTGATGTAATAACTTCCCCTTTCTAAAGTGGGTGGTGAGCTATATCTTCATTCATTCATTCACCCCCTCCTTCCACCTCCATCTTTGCCCTTGATCTTTGAAGAAGGCTCCCTTCTGCCGAGATAGAGGTGCCTGGGGATTTCTACGCCTTCCCATTGATCAGAGCCAGCTGCAGTCACATCTGGCCATGGCTGCATCAGCAGGGATGGGAGCCCACGGCTTCCTCTCAGCATGGATAAATAACATCCTTGATCCATTTGAAAGTGCATAATTTTAATTCAGTCCTCCTGGTGGGTTTCCTAAATGGCTCCACGTGGGTTCAAAGACCGTTCTTCAGATAGCCCCCAAAACCACTTTGCATTTCTGATGTTCCATTTTCTTTCTTGAGGAATAATTGAGTGAAGTCCTGTTGGGTGATGCAAATAGAAAAAAGCTGTCTTGCAGATGGGGGACTGGAAGGTATTTGCTTTTTGTAACATGGGCCCCATTGACCCTCAGAGTTGTGGCTACCTTCTGACAGGCTCCTGTAAAACTTCATAATATCACCAAAATCTTTCTCATCAAAATGCATTTTAAATAAACAATGACAACCCAGGGATCAAACAGGATGAAATGGGAATTGGAGTGCCCCACCCCCAATTCTGGGCTGGGCCTGGCCCCTGGTGATTGGAACAAAATGAGGTTCTCACAGGTCACTGAAGAGATAGCAGAAGATTAGCCATTGAAAGAGAAGGGCAAGAATCCCATCTCTCCATTGTAGTCCAGCAGCCAAACATCCCAGACAACCTGTGGCAAGCGTCTTTTTTGCTGTTTTGACCTCAATTGCCGGGAAATGATCTCAAACACCTGAGCCTTTTGTCCTCTGAATCAATTAAGTCAAGGATGGTTTCCCTACCTTCTTATAAAAAAAAAAATGTGCCTCATTTGTATAAGGGTAGGAGGATTAGTTTGTTGCTCACCCACACTCCCTCCACACATTCATCTCTGTGATTATAAGAAGATGAGTTGAAGGAAAGGGGAGGGGAATGATATTTTATCTAGAGAAGGACATATTTATTGGGAGAAGAAGAGAAATGATTATTGCCTTTAATTATCTGAAGGGTTACATAGAAAAGAGCTATTATGTGATGAGGGTCTGCACTAGAGTAGTGACAATCAATAAACATTTATTAAGCACCTACTATGTGTTTAATATACTTTAAAAAAATTGAATATAGTTTTAATAGACTTAATATATTACTTTGCTAAGCATTAGGGATACAAAAAAAAAGCAAAAGACAATCCTTACTTTCAAGGAGTTTACAGTCTAATGAGGGAGACCAGATATAAGCAAATATATAAAAAGAAAATTGTAGACAGAATACATAGGAAATAGTGGTGTGGGATGTTAGTTCAGACTGAAAGGGAGCCAGGAAGATCAAGAGTCACAGATGAGGAGAGACTGTTTTAGGCATGGAGGACAGCCAACCAAAAATGCCCAGAGTTAAGACAGAGTCTTCCTGGAACATCCAGGAGTCCAGTCTCATTGGATCAGGGTACAGGAAGGAAAGTAAGAAGCTTGGAAGGATAGGAGGGACCTAAATTACAGTGGATTAGCACTGAAGCTTATTGAGTAAGGGAATGAACTTTAAGAAAATCATTTTGATGGCTGAATGGAGGATGGATTAGAGTAGGGAGAGACCAAGGCAGGCAGACTCAGGATATGATAATCCAGGTACAGAGGGATGAAGGTCTGCACCAAGGTGGAATAGTGTCAGAAGAGAGAAGATGCATTCAAGAGATGGAGCAAAGATGAAATCAACAAGTCCTGTCAACAGCTTGGATTGAAGGGAGTGGGGAGGGGGTTGAGAGATTGTAAGAAGTCCACAATGACCCTTAGTCTGGGAGCCTGAGGAACTGGGAGGATAGGGTTGAAAAATTGGGAAGATAGAAGAGAGAGAAGGATTGTGGATGGGGTGAAGGGGGAAATGAGTTCTGTTTTGGACCTATGAGTTTCAGAAGTCTTCTGGATATCCAGTTTGAGGTGTCAGAAAGGCAAGATTGAGGTATCTGAGATGCAAGATTGGAGATCATCAGAGAGGTTGGGACAGAATTCAAGAATCATCAGCATAGAGATAGTCTCATCCATGGGAGCTGATGGGATCACCAAATAAAGCAGTACAGAGGGAGAAAAGGACCCAAGATAGACCACTTTAACCTATGACTAAAGGGTATGATCTGTGGTATATGAAGATGTTACATTATTATTGTGCTATTAAAAATGATGAACAAGCTGGTTTTAGAAAATCCTGGAAAGATTAATATGAACTGATGCTGTGTGAAACAAGCAGAACCAGGAATACATTGGACACTGTAACAGCAAGAGTGTGCGATGATCAGCTATGAAAGATTTGGTTCTTCTCGGTGGTTCAGTGATCCAAAGCAGTCCCAATAGACTTTGGACAGAAAAGGCTATCTGCATCCAGAAAAAGAAATATGGAGATTGAATCTAAATCAAAATATCTATTCACTTTTTTCTGTTTTTTTTTCTCCCTTGGTTTTCCCCTTTTGCTCTGGTTTTTCTCTTCCAACATGATTCGTAAATCAATATATATTTAAAAAATTAATAATAAACTAAGTAAGAGTTCTTACAAGGGAGAGGAAGAGGGAAAGTCCAGGAGAAGGAGGATTGAGAAAAAGCCTATTGGATTTGGCAACAAAGCTCATTGTAATTTTGGAAAGAATAGTTTTAAATAAATGATAAGATTAGATAGCAAATTGAAAGGGTTCAAGAGGAGAGAAAGTAAATGGTCTTTTTGAGTTTAGCTACAAAGAGCAGGAGAGATATATGAAGGATTAAATGATATGTTTGGTTTTTTGTTGTTTTTTTTTTTCAGTATCAGGGAGAATTGGAATGTTCGTAGGCAACAGGGAATGAGCCAGCTTTTTCTGCTTAGCCTCAGGTGTCAGAATAGAGATGAGAGCTGTATAGTACAGGTAAATTTTCCAACATTCACTCAAATCATTCAGTTCAATTCAACAAATATTTATTGAATGTCTGCATTGCACAGTGCTAGGCACTGAGGATACAAAAATAAAAAATGAAATAATGCCTGCCCTGAAAAAGTTTCCCTTCTAACAAGGAGCTACAATACATGTGCTCTCAAATGCTCAGGGATGTGTGATCTCATTGATTTGGAAGTTCTCTCCAGGACTGTAGATCTGTTTACCCATCCAGTGCAATACTCTCATTCGTGGTCTCTCAACATGCCTTCCTTGATTTCTCCTGACATTTCAAGGGTACCACAAGAACCTTCTGGCCTTTCACCTGGCACCCCTTACCACTAGAGCAGCCCATCTATCATGAATTCCTCTAACGATGTCTTTTACTCCTGTCATCTTCAAAGTTCTTCATCGTTTCCATGTTGGGGCCTCCCATCTGTTGCCCAGATTAGGACATGGATTTGGATTGATGTCCTGTACCACTTACTTCTCCATTCACATTTGCATCTGTGTATGAATGTGTGTGTATGTGCATGTGTGCATATATCTAGGAGAGCAGAAAGATGGACAATGAGTTGGTCCCAGCGTTGAACAAGTGAGGTGAGCTACCTGGATTGCCTTCAGGAAATTGCAAAGGTCCCTTTAATTCTTCCCCTAGGATTCTCCTGGAAACAAAGACCCATATTTTTTAAAGCCAGCATTCCATGGGTGCTGATGTATGGCAGCATCTGCTATAATCCACATCCAAATGGAATATTATGATCTACAAAAAATTGGAAAATCACGTCACACAGAGGGCAGTGGGGAGGTACAGAAGAGCTGCAAACATTCATGCAAGTAATTAAATGTCAAATAAATAAGTCAGTTTGGGGCTACTGTTGGATATGGTGGAGGAGAGACAGGAAAGGGTCAAATATAACTCCAAGGTTTCAAATCTGGACAACTGGACCAGTGGTTGATCCTAATTAGAGACTTCAGCTCAAAATTTTGGGGATGAAAGTTTACAACTCTCACTCTCTGACCACCATCATTTATGTACATGGCATAAGTGTAGTCCAGTCAATTTTCCTTTTGGTCAGTATGTAATATTTAAGCTAAATAGAATATTTGGGCTAAAAGGGATCTTGTAAGTCATCTGGTCACATTTCTCATGCAGACATCTCTTCTTTGTCATCCCCAGCTGGTGGCCATCAGTCATATACATGAACATTTCAGGTGATAAGGAGCTAATTGTCTATCTCTTCCATCTGTTGGGCTTCTATGATTATTAGTAAGCTCTGCCTTTTATTGAGCCAAAAATTGCTTTTCTGTAACTCCCATTCATGGGCCCTTAACCCAGATTGTCTGCTCCCTCTACTGTGAAAAGATAGCAAACATATTTTCCCTCCATCTTCTCTTCTTAAGGCTATAATACTCCCCGGTTCTTTCAGCTGATCCTCATATAGCATGGCTTTCTTGCTGGTCTCCCTCTTTTAAGCACTCTGCAGCTCATCCCTCTGCCTCTTAAAATGTGGCACCTAAACTGGAGCACAGGCCAGACACGGCCTGATCGGCGCAGAAGCAACATGTCTATCTTTTCTCCTGTGTTGAAAACACTACACATCTGTTAACAAAGTCCAAGCTTGAATTACTTTTTTGTTAATGAATCATACTGTAGATTCATAGAGAGCTGCACTGAACTTCTGTCTAGTCACACTTCCCATGCCTTATACTTTTGCCATTGTTTTTTTAAACGCAATTATAAGACTTTACATTTCATGAGATTTCATCTTGTTACAATCAACCCACTGATCCAATCTGTGGAGATCTTTTTGGACTCTGATTCTGTTGCCCAATTTATAATAATAATCATACTTAGTTACTTTTTAATGTTACAGTTTTTTATTTTAAAATAACTTTTTATTGGTGTCTTTTGTTTCCTTAATATCCTTCCCTTTTTTCCTCCCTAAAAGCCAAATAGTAATTTTAAAGCAAAAAAAAAGGATAAAATCATCAGATTTAAAATAACTGATCAATATAATGAAAAAAACTGAAAATATGTGCAATCTACGATATTGTGGACTTCCTGGCTCTTCAGAGGGGAAGGATGAAAATGTCTTCTTATCTCCCTTCTTTTGAGCCATGCTTGTTCTTTCTCATTATGCAACATTGACTTTGGATTTGTGTGTGTATTCTTATAATAAAATTTTCCATCAAATTCATGTACCATCACCATAGTTTATTTAGCCATTCCCCAGTCATTAAGAAATTTCTTTAAATCACAAAATTCTTTACTATCACAAAAAATACTGTGACAAATATTTTGATGCATATGGGGACTCTTTTCTTCTCAATGGACTACTTGAGATCTTGGTTTAGTAATGCAATCTCTGGGCCAAAGAATATAGGCATTTTAGTCACTTCACTTATAAAAGTTTAAATTGCTTTCCAAAATGGCAAACCATTTGACAACTCCACCAACAATATGCTAGTGTGCCTATCATCCCCAGTCCCTCCAACATTGACTATTTCCATCTTTTGTCCTCTTTGTCAATTTGCTGAATGTAAGATGAAAACACAGAGTTGTTTTGACTTATATTTCTCTTACAATTATATATGTAATCACTCTGATGGATCTCATATTTTCACGACTGTGCATCTCATACACTGGTGGAATTGTCCCTGATCCAAACTGATGGCTGCCACAAATGCCTAAGTTTTCTTCTTTGCCACTTCTACCCATTTCTCCTATTTCTAAACTAAGGGCTAAACAGACCAAATTTAATCCCTTTTACATGATTGTCCTTTAGGTACATCTGTCATTAAAATAGTATGGTACAATGGAAAGAGTACTAAAATACTTGGATTAAATCAAAGGACCTGAGTTCAAATTTCACTTAAGATACTTTCTACTTGTAACTTTGGGCAAGCCACCTAATCCATGTGTGCCTCAGTTTCCTCATCTGTAAACCAGTATGCAGCAGACATTTATTAAGCACTTACTATGTGTCAGGCACTGTGTTGAGCACTGGTGATACAAAGTCTGAACAAAAAAAAAAAAAAAAAAAAAACCTCACAGTGCCTGCCCTCAAGGAGCTTACATTCTAATAGGTGTGATGGCTTATACATTAAAAAAAAATAAATGCATAGCATCTCCCCCATCACAGAATATTAACCTATCAAACCCAGCAGCCAGCAGAGGTTCTGTCTAGTGAGGCATCCAGACTGAATAGACCCAAAGGCACCCCAAATCCTAAGCAAGTTCTGTATGTATAGATCACTCCTACTAAAAGCCAAGGTTGAGACAACTGGGATTCCTGCTAAATATTTAGACCCTTAGTCGAAAATAAAGACACAGTAAGAATTTGAGGAAAGAAAATAGACCTCTGATAGACCTAGGAAGCCTTGGGTTCCTTCCTGGAACCAAGGAAATAGCAGGAATTAAAAGGACGCTAGCTCTGGAGTAAAGAGACCTGATTTTGAATTCTGGTCCTGTCACTTACTGGCTGTGTGAGTTGTGGCAAATGGATTCTCCATTCTGATCTACTGTCTCATCTGTAAAAGGAGGGGATGGGAGAGATGCTCTCCAAGGACTTTTCCAACCTTAGAATCCAAGATTCAACATTTTTCCCGCCCCTGCCCAAGTCCCTAAGTTAGCTGTGTCTTGCAATATTCACAGATGACACTGGGGTTCTGAAAACCAAATTACTTTCTTCCCCATTATTCCATGTATTTGCATAAAAATGGCTTTATCATTTAGGAAGTCATCAGGAAGGGAGCTTGGATCAAGCTGTCATAAAAATAGACCTGAGCTGACTGAGTCAAAATTAGGTAGAGCAGGTGGCTTGATGAGCTTTCCTTGCAGGAAGACAAAGAGATCCTAGCATCCTTGCTTAAAGCAGGCATCTCACACACCCTCCCACCCATACCCACCCCCACCCTCCCACAGCTTCCCTGGTATTTTCCTAGCCTTTGCCCAAACACCTACAGTGACAGAGAGCTTCTGGCCCACCCCTCTATTTTGCAGTTTAGAACACTGAAGTCCAAAGAGCTCACTTATGCAAAATGCTTTGCAAATCATACAGCGTTATATAAATGCTGGTTGTTATTATTATTATTATTACCATTAGCAAAGATGCTTTTAAATGCATCTCTTTCCTCTTCCATGTTTGCTGAGAGTAATACACTTAGTCAGAAGGGTACATTCACTTTCTTGGTAGTGGGAACTCGGTCCAGCCTGAGAAATACCTACTAATGGAGCACCAATTTGGTGCTTTTGGAAACTGGGAAGCTCTTGTCAGTGGCTAAAGCTTGAGCCAGTTAAGTCCGCAGATGATTTTTTTTAGGAAGAAACTATTCTATTTGCCAAGCCCTTCCAGTGGGATAGCCATGGGTCCAAACCATAGTGATAGTGATTTTGTTGTTGCTGCTGCTGCTGATGCTATTGTTGGCGGCGGCAGCAGCTAGGTGTTGCCATGGTGCATAGAGCACTGGGCTTAAAATCAAGAAGACTCACCTGGACAATTCACTTCACCCTGTTTGCCTCAGTTTCCACACCTGTAAAGAGAGCTAGAGAAGGGAATGGCAAACTTCTCCAATATCTTTGCCAAGAAAACTCCAAATGGGATCATAAAAAGTCCTACACTACTGAGCAACAATAACATTTGCTTCTACTGAACCATTAATAGGCCATGGGAAATGAAGGCCTAAACTTCCCTACTCTCCCTATGCTGAGCCCAGAGCTGTACAAAGCAGGTGCTCAATAAATGTTTGTTGAAATAACTTTGAAAGACTTAGAAATTTCCATCAACATAGTGACCAAACACAATTCCAGAGGACTCATGATGGACCAGGCTGCTCTTTTCTAGACTCTGAGGGCAGATTTTTTTTATTTTAAGAATCTTACCAATGGAGGAATTCCTCTTAATTAATGATAGACTTTTCTAGCAGGTTTTACTTTTTCATTTCAGTGGAACAGAAAATAGGAGGGAAAAAATGCAGACCTAAAAACAAAATAAAATTGAATTAAGAATGATAATTTTAAATGTTTGCTCAGTTTGACTTCATCATTTGTAGATGAGGTAGTTAAGGCTTAGGGAATGGGTAATGAGTCACTAGATTCCGTCCCTTCGAAGCCATTACTTGACCCCTTTTCCTAATTCTTTTCCATCCAAAACACTGGCCAAGAGGGTTCCATTAAACCTCTCAGAGGCTCTGGAAGTTGTGGAGGGGATCTGTCTGTGAGAATCTTTCTCCTCTCATGGAACATAACATCTCAAGCAAGCCATGAGGGAGGGAGACTGACTAATCTGCCTATTCATGAATAAGCTAGCACTGGATAACCTCTACCCATCTCAGAGTTACATTGGAATCAAGTGATGAAGGGCTTTGTAGGTTAAGCAAAAATGTTTAGATCTGATCCTAGAGGCACTAGGGAGCAACCAGAGTTGTTTGAGTAGGGATAGTCAGATATGGATTTAGGGAAAAACACTTTGGCAGAATAAAATGTCAGTGCTGGGAGACACCTTAGAACATACAATGTCCATTGGAAGGAGCCTCAGAGACTCTTACCTGAATAAGAATTTCAGATATGATATTGCCATCAAATAACCATATAACCTTTGCTTAAAAACTTCCATTTGTGGGCCCCCACCACCTCCAGAGGCAGCCTGTTTTGGACACATCTAATCCCTTTACCATATAACATACTTGAAGAGACTTATCATCATATTTCCCCAGGTTTCTCATTTCCAGGTTAAATATTTTCAGATACTTTCATTGATTTTTATATGGCCTACTATCCAATTCTCCCATTTTGTGTCTACAAAACACAAGGTATTTGCAGTTTAAATCAAAAAACTGGGCAAGATTTCTGAGATCTGCTCAAATCTTTATATCCTTTCTGACCTCATTTATATATTCCTTTCTGACCTCATTATCACCTAACTCCATTGTGTACAAAAAGCACCTCAATCATCAATCCCTGGTTTAAGTCTTTAATTAGTTTAATTAATGCACACACACACACACACACACACACACACACACACAGAGACATACCCTTAATTCTAGTGTCTTCTCTTTGTGGATTATTTCCAATTTATCCTGTGTCTTGTTTGTATGTAGTCATTTGCACATTTCTACCCATTAAATTGGGAATTCTTTGAGGGCAGGGATTATTCTTTACCTTTATTTTGTATCAGTGCCTGATAAATAGTAGGCACTTAATAAATGTTTATTGACTTATTTATTGCTAGCCATGTAACTTACTTACTGGTATCTTGACCAAGTTACCTCCTTTCTGTGGGTCTCATTTTCCTCTATCTGTGAAACAAATAGGAACTGGCTAGTTGATATCTCTGGCCCCTTATCCATGGATCTGTGGTTCTCATCTCAATAGGAAAAAATAGTAAAGTCCTAATCTAGAGTTAATGTTTTTTTAAACTTTTACATTACTGCATTAGTAACAGGCCATCTGGGGGAACCCTTTTCCTGAGAATGGAAGAGACCCAAGTGTGAATTTACTCACAGAATGTTGGAGCTAGGAGGGCCCTTAGAACCCAGGAGGTCAGAGCTGGGAGAACCCTTAGAACCCAGGCTGTCAGAGCTGGGAGAACCCTTAGAATCCAGGCTGTCAGAGCTGGGAGGGCCTTTAGAACCGAGGATGTCGGAGCTGGGAGGGCCCTTAGAACCCAGGAAGCCAGAGCTGGGAGGGCCCTTAGAACACAGAATGTCAGAGCTGGGAGGACCCTTAGAACACAGAATGTCAGTTTGACCACTACCAAAGCCATAAAGAAAGAAATTCTCTAAAGAATTTTCCTTTGGTAATTGAATTCAATATATTAATCAATAGCCAATATTTATTGAAGATCTAGCATTTGCTTTCATTAAACATTCCAAAATTCTGTTTTCCAAGATCCTTTCTATTTCTGACATACATTCCTAACTCCTCAACTCTTTTCTCTAAGTTCTCTCCTATCTGACATCCTGGATTCTAAGGTTCCTCCCAGCTCTGACATCCTGGGTTCTAAGGACCCTCCCAGCTCTGACCTCTGTGTTCTAAGGGTCCTCCCAGTTCTGACCTCTGTGTTCTAAGGACTCTCCCAGCTCTGACCTCCTGGATTCTAAGGTCCTTTCTAACTCCAATGTTCCCTGTTCTAAGGGTCATCTCACCTCCTACACTCCATGCTGTACAACCCTCCCAGCTCTAACATTCAGTGATTCTATGATTGTCAGTCTGCTTTTGGCCCTTTGTTATTGTCATTGTTATAGAAATGGAATGATCAGTGAGTTGAAAAGAAAGAGAACAGCAACACAGAAATTATATTCTGGCATCTTTTTCCATTAAATTAAATAAATTACACAAAAAGAACACATGCCCTCATCCTGCAAGGCTGGTGTTGTCCTGAGGAGATGAGCCCTGACATCGTTTCTGTGAAAATAGGACGGGAGAATAGAGCTCACTGTTGTAAGTGGGGTAAGGGGAAATGGGGGAGTGGGGCTAAAACTGCAATCTGTACATTTGGTCATTTCAGGAAATGACTGGCCCCATTTGAGTTGTTTTTTGGGGGGGTTGGCAGAAATACTGGAGAGTAGTCAACCATTTCCTTCTCTAGCTCATTTTACATAGGGGGAAACTGAGGCAAACAGGGTGAAGAGACGTGCCCAGGATCGCAAAGATGATAAGTGTCTGAGACTGGATTTGAACTCAGAAAGATGAGTCCCCATGACCCCAGGACTGGTGTTCTATCCCACTGAGTCCCCTGACTGCTCCAGCATGTACATACATAAAAAACATAGATAAATAGAGCAAAGAGCTACAAAGTGATCTGGGGCAATGTTTGGTCTGCAGGAGTGGGGAAGTGGGGAGAATCATGGACTTGAAGTCAGAACATCTGAGTTCTCATTCCAGTTTTCCTACCTACTACTTTCTGACCCTCGACATGTGTCTTGGCCCCTTTTAGCCTCTGTTTCCCCATATTTAAAATATCAAAGTTGAAATGGGGTAATCCTAAGGGCCCTCTCAGCTCTGGTAGTCTGTGTCCTAAGGACCCTCCAAGCTCTCTCAGTCTGTGTTTGAAGGCCCTTCCCAATCCTGATGTTTCGTATGCTAAGAAACTACAGACTAAAACTGACTATCCTAAGAGCCCTTCCTGGTCTAAAATTCTGTCTTCTGAATTAGTGTTTTTAATATGAATCTCATTCCTGAAGGGGGGAGATGATAGAAAATACTCTGTGTCTCTGTTTCTCTCTTTGTCTCTGTCTGTCTGTCTGTCTGTCCTCTGTATGTGTCTCCTCTATCTCTGTCCCTGTCTCTGTCTCTCTCTTTCTCTCTGTGTCTCTCTCTCTTCCCGTCTCTGCCTCATCCTGTCTCTCTGTCTCTGTCTTGCTCTCTTTGTGTGTGTCTCTGTTTCTCTGTCTCCTTGTCTGTGTGTATGTATCTCCCTTTCTGTGTCTCTCTCTCTCTCTCTTTATCTCTCTCTGCTTCTGTGTGTGTGTCTCGCTCTCTGTCTCTCTGTCTCTCTCTGTTTCTCTGTCTCTATCTTTATCTCTGTCTGCTTTTCTCTCTCCTCTCTCTGTCTCTCTCTCTCTCTCTATTTCTCTGTGTCTCTCCCTGTCTCTGTTTCTCTGTGTCTCTCTCTATCTCTGTCTCTCTCATTTTGTACATCTCGGAGGGTGTTTTATATTCCTTCCTCCAAGGTGTGTTGCCTGGGCCTGCTGACAAAAGACAATTACCTCGTCAGGGTCCCAGTCTTATCACTCCCTGCACACACCGCCTCCCGCCAAGTAGAAAGAAATCCTTCTTTTCAGCTTATCTGAGTGGAGCTGCTTTGGTTTCTTCAGACAGACAGACTGTCGACAGATCGAAGGTCTTCTCTGTGATACTGCTTCCCAGCCTGGATAGGAGAGGGCCCAGTTTAAAGCAACTGGAGCCCTAGTTATAAGCATGACAAACATTCAGGTGTTTAGCAGGAAAACCCAGACACCGCACAGATCAGTCGGGGCACGAGATGCTCTTGTTCCCCCCATTTGGCCCCTGCCAGCCTGTCCCATCCTCCCTTTCCACACCAGTCCCCCACTGCCTCCAGGATCCAGTCTAAAGGCCTTTATTTGGTTTTTAATAGCCGGCCCCCTCCACAGGACTCCCCTTCACACTCTCCCGCCTCCCCCACCCATCCAGCACTCCCCCTTTCTCCTCTGGGTCTTGGTATGATTCCTCCCCCTGCCTCGGATGCCTCCCTCGCCTGCTTCTGCTCAGAGAACCCCAAGTCCTTCGAGCTCAGCTCAGATGCAGCCTGACCTGCCTAATGGCTTCCTGCTCCTATCTGCTTTATGTAATTTTTGTTGTTGTTGATGTTGTTCAATTGTTTCAGTTGTGTCAAATTGGGGATTTTCTTGTCAAAATTGCTGGGATAGTTTGTCATTTCCTTCTCCAGCTCATTTTTACAGAGAAGGAAACTGAGGCAGGGTGAAGTGACTTGCCCAGGGTCACTCAGCTAGGAAGTATCTGAGGCAGGATTTGAACTCAGATCTTCCAGACGACGGGCCCAGCACTCTATCTGCTGTGCATTTAGCTGCCCTCGGTATGTTCATATTATCTCCCAGAGGAAAGATAAACTCCTTGAGGGCAGGATTTGTTTCATTTTTGCCTTTGTATCACCATAATCTAGCACAGGGCTTCTTAAACCTTATCCACTCAACCCTTTTGTGCCTGAGAAAATTCTTTGTGATCCAGGTTTATAAATATATAAAACAGGTATAAAATCAAACATTTACTCATAATAAATCCTAATTTCACCACTCCCATATTTAATTACAAGTCACTATGTGAGGTTGCAAGTGACAAGACTTAGCACATAGTAGATGAGTAACAAATGCTTGTTGATTTATTGCTATCAAAATAGATGGATATGAATGGATAAAACATCCATCAAAAAACAATGAATGGATGGATGAATAGATAAATAAATAGATTTTGGATGAATGCATAGATATATAGATGGATGGATGGAAAGATAAATGGATGGATGGATGATGAATTGATGGATGAATAGAAAGATGATGGATGGATGAATAGATGGATGGATGGATGGATGGATGGATGGATGGATGGATGGATAAATAGAAAGATAGATGGATGGATGGATGGATGGATGGATGGATGGATGAATAGATAGATAGATAGAATATTTATTAACACTTTTTATGTGCCAGGCACTGTGCTAAATGCTAGTGATCCAAATATAAGTAAGCCAGATGGTGCCTGTCCTCAAGGAGCATACATTCTAGATGGAAAGCAGAGTACATAAAGGGAAGCTGGATTAATGATGTGATGCTTCTCTTTAAAAAGGAGTCATCCTTGGGAGGCTTTTACTGCTGCAGTAGAGAGAACATATGAGCAACTAGGTAGTGCAGCACATGGAGCACTGGTCTTGGAGTCAGGAAGCTCTGAGTTCAAATCCAGCCTCAGACACATATTATCTTTGTGATCCCGGGCAAATCTCTTCACCCTGCTTGCCTCCATTCCCTCCTCTATAAAATGATCTGAAGAAGGAAATGACTCACTACTCCATATCTTTGCCAAGAAAACCCCAAATGGGGTCCCAAAGAGTTGGATGCAATGGAAAAATTATTGAACAACAACAAAAACCCACAACACTGGACTTAAGAGTCCCAGCAATACAGAATCTCAGAGTTGGGGAGGACCCTGGCAGCCCCCTGGCCTGACTGGTACCTGAACAAGAGTCCCCTCTACAAGTGGTCTTATGGCCTTTCTTTGAAGACGCTGGCCTTCATTACATTGATGCACACATGGGTCCAGACTCCCTCACCCCAAAAACATGTCCACAAGGACTTTGTAAACTTCCACGTGCAGTAGAGATGTGAGCTGTTGGTATTGGGCTCAGCATTTTGAGCCAGAAGGAGCCCAAGAAAGCCAAGACTGTAAACTACGTTCTTTTCATTTTACAGATAAGGAACGTGAGCTCCAAATTGGAGAGTGAGTTCCTGAGATAGTAGGCTTAGACCTGGAAGCTTTGGCGTCCTCCCTTACGGTACAAAGAGCTCACTACCTGCTGAGATAGCTCCTTCCACTTTGAGAATTGTATAATATATATACTATATACAATAGTATACATAACTACATATAGTATATATATAAGTATGTAGTATATATATATAAGTATATAGTATATATAGTATGTAGTATATATATAAGTATATAGTATATAGTGTATATATATGTGTATATAGTATGCATATATAATATATATATATATTATGTAGTATATTTGCATATATAAGTATATAGTATATATAGTATGTAGTATGTATATAAGTATATAGTATGTATATGTTATATATGTATACAATGTAGTATATACAGTATATATAATATATATATTATGTAATAAATATATGTATGTGCATATATATACATATATATATAAAATCATACTGGTATAATTATATACCAGCTATAACTGGGAGGAAGTTTTTCCTTACGGCCAAGCCTCAATTTGCTTGTTTCAGTTTCCATCCATCATGACTGGTTTTATCCTCTGCAACCTAGCAGAATAAATCTAATCTTTCTTCCCAGGGACAGCCCTTCATATATTTAAAGACCACTACCATAATCCCACAGCCCCCATCCCAAATCTTCTCTTCTTCCATATTCCCCAGGAGATCTGAGCCCTAATTATACAAACTTGAACAAGTTCTTCCCTGAACCTCAGTTTCCCCATCTGTAAAAATGAGTCTTATAATAATGGCACTGCCCCCCTTAAAGCACTGCAGATTCCCTGACATAGTTTATGGAGAAGTGACTGCCCCGATCTTCATCTGCCCCCCAGGGGTAGGCAGGAGAGAGATGATTTTATATGATAGTAAACTCACTGCTTAAGGACAAAGTGGAAGGCAGAGTGAGCTGGCAAGGCCCTCACAGCATCCCTCCCTTCCTCAGAGGCAGCCAGCCAGGCGTCATCACTGAGGCGATGCTGGAAACCAGAGCTGTTCTCCAGTGGCTCAGATGATCTATCCTTCTAGAGAGGAAATTTGGCTCTTCCCAGATTTCCTCCCTAGATGGTTCCTCTGATTCAGGATGCTGCTGCAAATGCCACAGACCCTAGAACCTGGTTGTCTGGGATCCAGGAAGGGAATCTGAGACAGAAGGTCAGGGGATGGGGTCACATCCCAGCCGTAACTCACTGACTAACTCTAAGATCTAGGAAAATGTTTAAGGATATTCTATTTACAGGCAACATCCTCTAGCATATAGGGCACTGAACTTAGAGACCTGGATTCAAGTGCTGCCTCAGATACTTCCTAACTATATGATCCTGGGCAAGTAGTTTAAATAATGTGGGTCCCAGTTTCCTCATCTGTAAAATTGGAGAGAGACACTGTCCTCAATGAACTTTTAAGACTCCTTCCAGCTAGAAATCTATGATCTTATGAACTTACTCTCCATCTTGGAGCCTCAGTTTCCCTGTCTGTAAAATGAAGATATTGTAGTCTAAAGTCCTGGCTTTCCAGAGTCCCTTCTGTCTCTGAGCTTTGTTTCCTTGTAATGTCATTGGTCCTCTTGGAAAAAGAAGAAATAAGAAACAAGACAAACAGTGTCCCCCTTTAGTTCTTGTATTTTCATATACATTTATACATTTGAGGGAAGGATAGTCCTGGATCTGTGACTACATCAGCATAAGAAATTCCTAGTGTTCACACCTCTCAGATTGGCTGGGATGACAGGAAAAGATAATGATAAATGTTGGAGGAGATATGAGAAAACTGGGACACAGATACATTGTTGGTAGAGTTGTGAACTGATTCAACCATACTGGATAACAATTTGAAACTAAGCCCAAAGGGCTAGGAAATTTTGGATACTCTTTGATCCAGCAATGTCTCTACTGGGCCTATTTCCCAAAGAAATCATAAAGGAAGGAAAGGGCCCCACATGTGCAAGAATGTTTGTGGCAGCCCTTTTTGTGATGGCTAGAAACTGAAAACTGAATGGATGCCCATCAATTGGAGAGTGGCTGAATACATTATGGTATATGAATGTTATGGAATATTATTGTTCTGTAAGAAACGGTCAGCAGGACGATTTCAGAGAGGCCTGGAGAGACTTGCATGAACTGATCCTGAGTGAAATGAGCAGAACCAGGAGATCATTATGCACGGCAACAAGAAGACTATACAATGATCAATTCTGATGGACATGGCTTTCTACAACAATGAGATGATTCAGGTCAATTCCAATAGATTTGTGATGGAGAGAACCATCTGCACCCAGAGAGAGAACTGTGGGAACTGAATGTAGATTATAACATAGTATTTTCATCTTTTTTGTTGTTTGCTTGCTTGTTTTTTCCTCTAATTTTTTTTTCCTTTTGATCTGACTTTTCTTGTGCAGCATGATAATTGTGGAAATATGCATAGAAGAATTGTACATAGTCAACATATATTGGTTTATTTGCTGTCTAGGAGATAAGGGAGGGAGAAAAATTTAGAACATAAGGTTTTGCCAGGGTGAATGTTGGAAATTATATTTGCATACTTTTTTTTTTGCTTTTTTTGTGGAGGCAATTAGGGTTAAGTGACTTGCCCAGGGTCACACAGCTAGGGAGTGTTAAGTGTCTGAGGTCAGATTTGAACTCAGGTCCTCCTGACTTCAGGGCTGGTGCTCTAACCACTGCACCACCTAGCAGTCCCTTTGCATACATTTTGAAAACAAAAAGCTATTATTGAAAGGAAAGAAGGAAGGAAGGAAGGAAGGAAGGAAGGAAGGAAGGAAGGAAGGAAGGAAGGAAGGAAGGAAGGAAGGAAGGAAGGAAGGAAGGAAGGAAGGAAGGC
>JAJPUD010001186.1:39112-50091 GCA_023553655.1 Myrmecobius fasciatus | reverse complement strand
ATTATATTATATTATATTATATTATATTATATTATATTATATTATATTATATTATATTATATTATATTATATTATATTATATTATATTATATTTTATATTATGTTATATAATATATTATATTATATAGGCCCAATAACTCTTGTGTCCTGTGATCCTATCCTTTTCCACTAATCAACAACTTTATTTCTCAGCCAGTACCAAATGGTTTTGATGATTGCTGCTTTATAATATAGTTTCAGCTCTGGCACAGCAAAGCCACCTTCATATGTAATTTTTTTTTCATTAATTCCCTTGAAATTCTTGACTTTTTGTTCTTTCAGATGAACTTTTTTATTTTTTCTAGCCCTGTAAAATAATTTCTTGGGAGTTTGGTATGGCACTGAATAAATAGATTAATTTAGGTAGAATTCTGACAACCTTTATTCTAAGGAGTTCTGGAACTCTGACATCCTGGGTTCTAAGAGCCCTCATGGCTCTGACATCCTGAGTTCTAAGGGCCCTCCTAGCTCTGACCTCCTGGGTTCTAAGGGCCTTCCCAGCTCTGACCTCCTGGGTTCTAAGGTTCCTCCAAGCTCTGACCTCCTGGGTTCTAAGGGCCCTCCCAGCTCTGACACCCTGGGTTCTAAGGGCCCTCCCAGCTCTGACTTCCTGGGTTCTAAGGGCCCTAACGGCTCTGACCTCCTGGGTTCTAAGGTCCCGTGCAGCCCTTATAATGCTATGTAAATGCCAGCTATGATTATTGACATTTGTATTCCTATGAATAAAGGACAGGTCTAGAACTGCCCTCTACCCTAAAGCACCTTGAGCCTTGAGCCTCCCCTGGCTGGGGAGTAGGAAAGCTGCTGCTTTGGTTTTCATGGGAACTCTGTAAACAAATCTGGTTTGAGGCGGATTCCTGGATTAGCATAGCAGAGCCTGCACTCTAGTAAGAAGCATTATGGATCATATATGCATTATTCTTCCCCTCCCAGAAGCTCTGCTTGGGGGCTCTAGAACAGTCCACAAAATGAGTGGGGGGCGAACGTCCCAGCCTCGAGGGACCCAAGATCTCTTCCTGCTGATGTCCTGGAGCTGCTGTCTGATGGTCCCTTACCAAACGTCACTTTTGTTCTTAACCATTTCTTTGAGCTCCCTTCCTGGGGCTGAATTACACGGCTCAGGGCCCAGAATGGTGGGAGAGGTGTGATGATCAGCTGTGTGTCATATCTTTGTTTCAGATCCCATTTTCTAATGCCTCTGCCACAAGTTCAAAGTCCCTGTGGCTTGTTCATGAATTCTCAAGAGGGAGGTATCCCATCAAGCCTCCACATGCAACTTTCCCTCTTCCCCATGGAACTCTTAACCAGCCTAGTACACAGTAGGTGCTTAATAAATGCTTGTTGGTTGATAACTTAGATGTCCTGTCTTCCTTAACTGTGCCAGACACATAGTAGGTGCTTAATAAATACTTGTTCCCTTCTGCCTTTATGCAGGAGCTCAACTTTTAGGGGTTCCAGTATCCCTAAAAAGGATAGCCTTTTTTCAGAAATTTTTAAGTGCATAAAATAAAATGCATAGTATGTTATATACTTTGTATATAGTATATATATAGGAATTATAATACAGTATCATTATTTTAATTTTTTAAGTACATGTACCCTAACCAGTTAAAAATCCCTACATTTAGTGTGCCTTCCCTTGTCATTTTTAGAGGGACAGTGTAGTTCAGTAGCCAGAGTTAGTCAGCTAAACAATAAGCAATTATTGAGCTTCTACCATGTATTTGACCTGTAGTGGAGCCTTTGGAACTCTTATGGGTCTGGTACCACTGGGTCTCGACCCCAACTTAGTGATGTCATTTTGATCCTTTTCAAGAACAAAGAACAACAACCAACCAATCAGAATGCCAGACACTGGACTAGGTAATAGGTAAAGACTGATTATACAAAGAAGATAACCCTTGACAAAAACCTTAAAACATAGAACCCAAGAACATAAAATATCATAGAGAACATAGAACCTGAGTATCATAAATAGAACCTGAACTTGAAATAGAACCATAAATAGAACATTAGAACCTGAGAACATAAAATATCATCATTAAAAAAAACTTGAAATATAGACTATTAGAGTTGGAAGAAAACTTAGAATATAGAACCTATGAACATAAAATCTCATAACTGTTAAAAACATTAGAATATAGAATATTAAAGCTGGAAGAAATCTTAAAACAGAAAATATTAGAATACATTCAAGTTGGAAAAAAACCTTAGAATATTGAAGCTGCAAACCTAAAATATCTAGCTATTCAAAAAAAACTTGGAATATAGAATATCAGAGCTGAGAGAAAAACTTAGAACATAGCTTGAGAACACAAAATATCATAGCTATTTTTAAAAACCTTTAGGCTCCATGGAGGAAGAACTACCCAAAAGTGAGAGGGGCTGCCTTGAGACAAGTGGGGGATGGGGAAGATTCTCCTCACTAGAGATTTAAGCAAATACTAGGCGACCATTTGGCCACTAGCAGGGAGAATGATGCAGTGGGTTGAGTCCTGCACTTGAACTTAGGAGGATCTGAATTTGAAGCCCTACCTCAGGTATTCAGTATCTAATATTGAATATTAGAGCTATAGGATATCGAATATTAGAGGTGAAAGAAAACTTAGAACATAAAACATTACTGTTAAAAACCTTGGAATATAGAATATTAGAACGGGAAGAAATCTTAGAACATAGAACCTGAGAACATAAAATATCATAGAGAACATAGAACCTGAAGACATAAAATATCATAGGGTTTAAAAAAATTAGAATATAGAATATTAGAGCTGGAAGAAAACTTAGAACATAGAACCTGAGAACATAAAATATCATTGTTAAAAAAAAACTTGGATAATTGTAGAAATATGTGTGCCTATATTTGATTTACATATACTTTTAAAATGTTTAACATATATTGATTACTTGCCATCCAAGGGAAAGGGTGAAAGGAAGGGTGGTCGGGAAATCAGAATACAGGGTTTTGCAAGGGATAATGTTGAAACATTATAGTCACATATGTTTTGAAAATAAAAAATTTCAATAAAAAAAACTTGGAATATAGAATGTTCAAGCTGGAAGAAACCTTAGAATATAAAATGGCACTGTTAAAACCCCTAGAATATAGAATATTAGAGCTGGAAGAAACCTTAAAACATAAAATATCATTGTTTGTTAAAAACCCTAGAAAATAGCATATTAAAACTGGAAGAAACCTTGGAACTTAGAACCTTAGAACATCAAATAACATAGCTGTTAAAGAAAAAATACCCAAGTATATAGAATATTAGAGCTGGAAGAAACCTTAGAGCATAGAACCTTAGAACAAAAATATATAGGATATTTATAGAATAGTAGAACTAGAAGAAACCTTAGAACATAAAATATCATAGCTGTTTTAAAAAAAAGCACCCTAGAAAATAGCATATTAAAACTGGAAGAAACCTTGGAACATAGAACCTTAGAACATAAAATATCATCGCTGTTAAGAAACCTTAGAACAAAGAACACTAGCCATGGAGACAGGAAGGCCTGAATTCAAATCCAACCTGACACTTACTAGCTGTGGGACTCTGGGAGTCCTCCCCCCAGAACGGTGCTGGTTCCCTGGGCCTAAAACTCGGACCTTGCTTCCTGACTCTGTGCCCTTAACATGTATCTCCTCTGCCTGGATGGCTAACTGTGGCAATGTTTCCCGCCCTCAGATTGCCAAGGGATCATCGAGGACGTTGTCCTTCTGGGAGCACCAGTGGAAGGGGAAGCCAAGTGCTGGAAGCCTTTCACCAAGGTGGTGTCCGGGAGGGTCATCAATGGCTACTCCAGGTGTGTCTGAAAGCTCTGGGTTTGTCTCCCGTGGGTGAGCCCCCGCTGACCTGATTCAGTCCTAGGTCATCTTTTAACTTCAAAAAACCAGCCTCAGAGTGGTCCAGGGTGGGAGATGGAGCATCTAAAAGAGATCTGAATGAACTTCAGGCTTGTCCGAGTCCAACGGGAGCCAGAAAGGCTCATAGGGTTGGGGGCTACATTTAGAAATAAAGAAGCAACCGTCCGTCTGTCTTCTGCCCCATCAGGGCAGGCAGGGAGTATTGTGTCTATTCTGGGAGCCACATTTTAGCACCGATAGTGATAAGCTGGGGCAACAGTTCTCAAACTTATATAAATGTTATAATTATAAATATATATTTATATATAATATATAATTTCATTTATTATATATAAATTATATATATACTTATAATTTAACAATAAAAATTATTAAATATCTCCCCAAATAACTTTTGTTTATGTGGGTTATGTCTCTTGACTTTTACCAGGTTTGAAATTATAATGTCAGTAATTTTATGAAAATAATTTTGAGTTTAAGGGTCCTCAAAATGGTTTTTGAGTCTCCCTGGAGTTCCTGAATCACAACTTGAGAACTGCTGATTTCGAACTGGAGTGGGGGAGTCTAACCTGCATGATGAAAAGCCTTGAGTGTGTTGCATAGGAAGATAGTATAAAGGAACTGGGGATGGACAGCCCAGAAAAAAAGGGGACTTTGGGGAAGGGTGAGAGTGGGGGAGAGACAATATCATAAGTTGGAGGGAATTAGCCTTGTTGGGAGTCCTAGGGGACAGAAAAGGAAAAAAAATGGAGAGGGGTGGGGGTGGAGAGGAAGTCATCAAAAAGGGACAGTAAGCATGAAACCAGGAAAAACTTCCTAGCAGCCAATCAATAAATATTTAGTAAGTGCCTGCTGTGTGCCAAGCACTGTGCTACCAGCTGAAAGCTACCCCAAAATGGAATGGTCTGCCTTGGGAAGTTTTCTGGGGTTTTCGAGCAAAAGCCAGAAAAGATGATTGCTTTTCTGGTGGTTAATAAAAAAGCTTAATACTTTCTAGTTCTGGGTGCAATGAGATGCCCACTTGAGGCTCGTTATATTCCGAGATTCTGCAATTCTGAGCCCCTGCCATGATGAGAATTGTAGATGGCTGTCAATGGGCCTGACCACAAAGAGAGAAACTACTTCAGATGATGCTATTGGGGCAGCCTCATGGCTCAGTGAATAGAGCACCAAATCCAGAGTCAGGAGGACCTGAGTTCAAATCCAGCCTCAGACACTTACTGGCTGTGTGACCCTGGGCACCTGATTGCCTTGGGGGGGATGGAAAGATTGATAGCGTCTTGGGTAGATCCTGCAGAGTCCAGGCCAGTGCAATAGTCCAGCCCCAGAAAGAAGCAGCTGGGTGGAAGCCCTAGGGGCAGAAAATGAATGTATTAAGATCTCTCTCTCTCTATCCCTTCCAATAGGGTTTCCACAATAAAGTCACACTCTTGAAGTATATTATTGCACACATAATGGGATTGGGTTGTCTTTTGGTTTTATATTTCACAAACTCTAAAAGAAAAATAAAATAAAAATAAGCAATTAAAATTTTACATTCCAAAGGAAAGCAGAGCTTTATTAAAAACATCTATTTTGTCAAGAGCAGGGTTTGAGAAGGGGTGATTTTCATATCTTTTATGAATCCAAGGTCTCTTATCGTCCTCTTTGTGAAAATAAAAATTGTTTTTAAACCATTACTTAACCAAACAAATAATGGAGATATAGGCCCTAAATTTCTCTGTTTGACTGTGAGGTCACAGAAACGGCTCAAATTAAATCTACTGAGAGGACCCTGTGAGCACAGAATAACAGAGCCGTATGTCCGTAATGCTTTAAGCTTTGCAAAGCTTTTATTTTTGGATTTGCACATGTTCTCACTAGAATCTTTTCTATGTGATAGGTTCTATTGTTATCTCCATTTTATGTATAAGGAAATTTAAGAAGAAAAAGGTTGTCCAGAGTCACCCAGAGACTATGTGATTGATGGAGGAACTGCCCCTCCTGGTTCTACCATCCTGGGTTCTAAGGGCCCTCCCAGCTCTGACCTTCTGGGTTCTAAGGACCCTCCTGGCTCTGACATCCCAAGTTCTAAAGGCCCTCCCAGCTCTGACCTCCTGGGTTCTAAGGGCTCTCCCAGCTCTGACCTCCTGGGTTCTAAGGCTCCTCCCAGCTCTGACTTCCTGGGTTCTAAGGGCCCTCCCAGCTCTGACCTCCCGGGTTCTAAGGGCCCTCCCAGCTCTGACCTCCTGGGTTCTAAGGCCCTCCCAGCTCTGACATCCTGTGTTCTAAGGGCCCTCCCAGCCCTGACATCCCAGGTTCTAAAAGCCCTCCCAGCTCTGACCTCCTGGGTTCTAAGAGCCCTCTTGACTCTGACATTCTGTGTGATAAGGTCCCTTTCATCTCTGGTTCTATTCTCTAAGGACCCTTCCCTCTTTGATGTTCTATGTTCCATAGTTGCCTCTTGGTCTAACACTTTATTCTATGTTAAAGTTCCCTTCTGGACATAGGACTCTGAGACTCAGCTATCACATGAACAGGCTCTCACTGACCAGGTTAGAAGAGAGGATCAAGATAATTCCAATCCCTTAACCTGCTATGTAGACCCAGGGAATGGAGCCTCCTTGGAAGCTCTATGGATAGAAACAGCTGCTGAGATGGAAATTCAATTTTACTTTCAAGTCATTTGAAGGAACACCAGTGGGCTTTGCCCTGGATGTAGAGCCAGCCTTTGTGGACTCTAATAGGATAGAAAAAGGAACAATTACATACTTTCCTTTTTGATCCATTACCGGGGGCCAGAGCTGCCTTGCTATCTCTCCCCTCAGCCCCCCAAAAAACTGCTATGAGCCACTTTGGTGAATAAATGAATTAGTTTGGAGACTGAGGTTTATTGGCGTGTGACAAAGTAATTGGGCTTCCATGCAACACCCTGAAGATACTGAATTTGATAATGTCAAGGTCTTCAAAGAGTTTCACATCTTGAATATGCTGAAAAAATACAAAATACGCATATTGTCCAGACAGAAAACAGAGAGACTGACAGGAAGAGAGAAGGACAAAGAAAGAGAAAAAGGGGAGGGGGAGAGAGAGAGGGGGGAGAGACAGAGACAGACAGAGAGGACAGAGAGACAGAGACAAAGGCAGACAGAGAAGGGGAACGAGACAGAGAGAGAAGAAGGAGGGAAGAGACACAAAGAGGAGAGGGAGGGAAGGTAGAGGAAGAGAAAGGAGGAAGGGAACAAGACAGAAAGACAGACAGAGACAGAGAAGACTGACAGGAAGAGAGAGAAAGAAGGGAGGGGGAGAGAGAAAGAAGGAGAGGGAGGAAGGAAAGGGAGAAAGGGGGGAGAAAGAGAGAGAGAAGAAGGGGGAAGAGACACAAAGAGGGGAGGGAGGAGAGACAGACAGAGAGGACAGAGAGATAGAGACAAAGGCAGACAGAGGGGGAGCGAGACAGAGAGAGAAGGAGGGAAGAGACAGAGGAGAGGGAGGGGAGGTAGAGGAAGGGAACAAGACAAGACATGGGGGAAGGGAGGGAGGGAAGAAGAAACATAGAGAAGAGAGGGAAGGAAGAGAGAGAGAAAGAGATCAGGGTACCCCATCACTTTTTTCCTTAAAACTTAGAGAACACAGGGTCAAGATGGCACTAAGAACTGAGTGCCACCCCAGCTCTCTGTAAAAGATCTTTATCAAGCCCTGCTGCCTCTTTAGGTCTCAAATTTCCTTTTCTGTGAAATAAAGGGCTGTGTGTTCAACTTCAGCTCTACCTCTAACTTCTTTGTGACTTTGGTCAAGTTACTTTCTATCTCTGGGCCTCAGTTTCCCCATTTATAAAATAAAAGTTGGGATGTATTATTTCTCTATAAAAATGTAGTTTTTTTTTATTTATTTAGTCAGCATCCTCATAAAAATGAGTATTTTCCTAAACAAAGCAGGATTCTACTTGGATTCTAGGAAATCTCAATTAATTATAGAATAGATTATTTCATTTCATGTTTCTTTTAGTTCTAATGTTCAATGCTCTAAGCTTCCTTCTAGCTCTGACATTCTGTGTTTTAAGCCCGTCCTATCTCTGAAATTCTGTGTTCTAAGATCCATTGTCTTTGTCTCCTTTTTTGGATCCTCCTCAAGATCACATCTTCTAACCCTACACGACCTGGACCCCGCTCCCTTCTCCCTCTATACTGCTTCACTTGGAGATCTCATCAGCTCCCAGGGATTTAATTACTATTTCTATGCTGATAATCCCCAAATCTATCAATCCTGCCCCAATCTTTCTGCTGGCCTCCAGTCTTGCATCTACCACTACCTTTCATATATCTCAAACTGGGCTTAAACTTAACCTATCCAAAAGTATTTTTCCTCCTAAGTTTCCTTCCTCCTGTCTTCCATATTCCTTGTAGAAGGCAACACCATCCTCTCCGTCCCTCAGGTTAGTAAACATGGAGTCATCCTGGACTCCTCCTTTTCTCTTTCTCTTTTGCACTATCCCCTCCTTCTCTTCTCTGACACCGCCAGCACCTGGCCACAGACCCTCACCACTACATGCCTGGATAATTGCAATAATCTGCCAGGGGGTCAAGGCCCTCCCTGCTCTGGGCCTTCCTCCATTTAACCACTGAAGTGATTTTCTCAAAGCCCCCAGCTAATCATGTCACTCTCTATTCAGTAAACCCCAGTCACTCCCTATCATCTTCCTTTTAAATGTTAAATTCTCTGTTGGACTTGCACTCATAAGCTAGCTTCCTCCTAATTTCCAGTCTTTTTATGATTTATTCCCAGACACATTCTCTTGGATCCACTAATACTGGCCGCAGACCATTCCACAAACAAGAGTGTCTGTGCTTTTTCTCTGACTGTCCCCCATGTGTAGAATGTTCTCCCTTCTCTGTTCTAACTACTGACTAGCCTGTCTTCAGAAAACCTTCCTTAATTCTGCTTCCCTCTTTTAATTATTTCCTACTTACCTTATAACTTGTTTGTATATATCTGATTGCATATTATCTCCCTCATTAGATTGTAAGCTCCTAGAGAGCAAGGACCATTGTTTTTTTTTTTTTTTTTTTTTTGGTATTCCCAAAGATTAGCACAGTTCCTGGCCCATAGTAAACACTTTAATAAATGTTCATTTTTTTTAAATTTTTTAATAAATGTTTATTGATTGATCAGTTGATATTTTATATTCCAGGGTCCCTCCCTCCTCTGAAATTCTCTGTTCTAAGGTCTCTCCTGTCTCTGACATTCCGAGTTCTCAAGGTCCTCCCAGCCCTGACAATGCTGACCATTCATATCAGGAGAGGCGGCCCTTGACTAGTATTATCATTTAACTTCTTATCACCTCCTTTACTGATGTTAATACTGAGTAGTCTCCATGCCTTTGATTCCTTCCACTCCCATCGGTCCATCACTTTCAGGGTTCTCTTCCTAGCACACTGGTCTGATGGGATCATTATCCTTCTCAGAGTCTCGCAGTGGTTCCCAATTGACACTAGGATAAAACACCCACATTGAAGGCCCTCTACCCTCTGGTGCCAGTTTACCTTGTATGCCTTATTTCACTCTCCTTTCCTTCCTAAACACTAGTTTTAGTCAAAGTAGAACCCCAGCAGCTGCCCAGTGTCCTGGCCCTTCCTGCCTCTGTGCATCTGCTATCAGCCTCTGGGAAGAAGAATCCCCCCCCCTCCATCTCTGCCTATGGATGTCTGTATGGAGATCTAAGGATTTATAGATCAAGATCAATCAGCTGCCGCTTCTTCAGCCAGTCAGGCATTAAGTGCTTACTATGTACCAAGGAAGGATGAACAACAATTTTTGTTGCTGCCGTTCCATATTGTTTGAAAATGAAGGGCAGACCACATGATTACATGCTATGTTAAGTGCTAGAAAGGCCGAGAAAGGCAAAATGAAGAAGAAAAAAATTCCCGCCCTCAAAGAGGTTGTATTCTGATGGAGAAGAAAACATTTGCAAAGAACTAGTATATGCGAGAGAAATACAGAATAGGGAATAAATACAGAGGGAAAGATGCTGGCAGCTGAGGGGCCAGAGAAAGGTATCCTTCACAGACCCTGCCCCAGTTTCCCAAATTAAAAGGGATCTTTCCCTCTTCAGATTTCTTATAACACCTTGTCCCTTATCTCTCCTCTGGCCTTGTCCAAGGGTGTGCTGGAGCCAGCTTGGTTTTTTGTTTCTTTTATTGTCTGGACTTAGGAAAGTGATGGAGAAAAATCTTAATGTTGCAGATTAAACTTTAAAATGTATCGTTTAAAAAAAAAAAAAACTGTTTTTGGAGTGGTGAAACACTTTCTAGCATACTCCTGCTTACCGGAGTCCAGATTTGTGGTCATGCTATTTCTCCCTCCTGCCAATTTGACCCCATCCAAGACTATGAGCATGGAAAATTATGCCGGTGTTTCCTATTTTATGTCCCCAGCAATAAGAACAAGGCCTCAAACAGAGTAGGCACTTAATTTGGGGGAAAGGGAAATGAAGACAAAAGTTAACAGCTCTAACTCCACAATTAACAAGTGCTAAGAGGTGAGGTTTCCTGCTCCCTCATCCCTCTCAGGTAGACTCTGAAACAAAAAACTTAGTTATATCCACATCTAGGAGTTACTGGAGCGGGCTCCATGAGAAGTGACTGTTACATTTTCCCAATGATCATTTCTTCTTAGGAAATAATAAGTGCCTAAATCAGAGCTTGGTTTCTTATTTTGTTGGCTGTCAAAACTTAAGAAAGTGATGGAGAAAATAAATGACAGGAAACTTAAGAAAAGACTTTGTAAACACCTGAGTGATGATGCTCTAATTAGCACTGAGGAGGGAAAAGAAAGATATGATGCTAGAAATAGGAAGGGGAAGTTTGCCTGCATTCATTTGGTATAAAGTGAAACAAATTGCCAGAATGGTGACCTGAGCCATATGAAATTTTAATTTTTGAAAAAAAAATTTGAGTAAATTTGTTAAATTATTTGGGACATTCTTTATTATCCATAGAATGTTAGAATTTAGAATGTCAGAGCTGAGAGGGCCCTTAGAACCCAGGATGTCAGAGCTGGGAGAGCCCTTAGAACCCAGGATGAGGAGCTGGGAGGG
>JAJPUD010001186.1:20203-37227 GCA_023553655.1 Myrmecobius fasciatus | reverse complement strand
AGGAGGTCAGAGCTGGGAGGGCCCTTAGAACCCAGGAGGTCAGAGCTTGGACTTCAGTTAAGCTATAGAATGTTATAACTTAAATCTCTAGGACTAAAAGGAACCCTCAAAGAAAGAATGTTAAAACTAAAACAGTCCTTAAAACAGGTCCTCAAACTTTTTTGTCCCAATATCCTTTTATTTTTTAAAAATTATTGAGGACATTAAAGTGGTTTTATTTAGGTGGGTTACTATCAGTATTTACCTTATTAAAATTAAATTCATAAATTAAAACTAAATATTTAAAAATATATTCATTCATTCATTTTAAAATAACCAGAATAAACTCAACACATGTTGACATAAGTAACATTTTCATGGAAAGCAAGCATATTCTCTAGCACAAATAAAGTTCAGTGGCCAGCGTGGTCTTGTTTTCCATATATTTGCAAAGCTCTTGACTAATAATCACGTATTTATGTAGTAGAATTTACTATTTAGTAGAAGACAGCTGGAGTTTTCTGTCTCCTGCTGTGATGTGATCTGATATTTTGTTTGAAGTGCATGAAGACAATTCAGTCTTGTACAGATATGTAGATGGAAAAGGGAGGCGTATTTTAAGAAATATGTAACTTCTTAGTATTATTATGAGGGGCAGCTAGATGGCACAATGGATAGCACCAGCCTAGAGCCCCTGAGTTCAAATGCAGCCTCAGACACTTAATACTTTCAAGCTGTATGATCCCAGGCCTTAACTCCAACTGCCTTGTCAAAAAAAAAAATGCTATACCATATTATTATGGAAATAGTTCTGACTTGATGAACCCTGAAAGTATCTTGGGGATGATCCCCAAACCATACTATGAGAATTTCTATTAATTGCATAACATAATCATAATCATCATTGGAAGAGACCTTGTAGATCATGTTGCCCACCCCTCAAATTTGATTTATAAAGAATGGGCTGGTGATCTGCCCTAGATCGCTTAGAAACTAAGAGTCCCTACCAAGAGGAAAGCCACAGTCTTTCTAGGAGGCTGGTCCTGTGAGTATGTATCTCTAAGAGAAAGGATCTGGTTGGACCCATCCCTTCAACCACCAATCCATACGTGGTGCTTCTTTCCTTTCTCTTTTGATTCCCTGGCTCCAGAGCTAACCCCAAGCCCTCCCTATCACCCACTGAAGTCTGTAAGAAACCTCCATCCCTTTGAAGACCACTGACATGTTCAGGGGCTTTCCATGAGCAGTCTGGTCTGAGTAATCCCCCCCCCCAAAAAAAAAAAACAGACGAGGCTGAAATTAGGAGCCTTTCTGTGTTAGTAGCTTGTCAGCCTTGGGAAGCTGTCCAGGGGTAGCAAGAAGAGGAATAATTAAAAGTCATTAGAACTGATGGAGCTATTAAGTGGAATCAATAGACCAAAGGCTGGGCTCAGTGCAGATTTGTGACGATGAAGTGGAGGAAACCATAGAAACACTCTGGAGTGTGTCATTTTGAAATGGGCTTTCATTTTGACATATGGATCCTATGTTCCTTCCATGAACTCTAGAACTATAGAAAATTCTGTAGAACCACAGACCTTAGAATATAGAATATCAGAGCTGAAAAGGACCTTAGAACAAAGAATGTTCAAATAGAGAATGTCAGTGCTGAGAAGGATCTTAGAACACAGAATATTAGAATATAGAATGTCAAACGTGAAGACAGAGAATGCTAGAACATAGATTGTCAGAACTGAAAAGGGCCTAAGGCCAGAGAATGTTAGGATATAGAATGTAGGACCTGATAACAGAATGTTAGAACATAGACTGTCCAAACTAAGAAGGAGCCTAGAACACAGTACATTGGAACATAGACTGTTAGAAATGAGAAGGATTTTAGATCACAGAATGTTAGATGCAGAATGTCTGTAGCACCTGAAGACAGAGAATGTTAGAACATAGACTGTCAGAACTCAGAAGAACCTTAGAACATAAAATGTTTGAACATATGTTAGAATTGATAAGGACCTTAGAACACAGAATGTCACAGCTAGGAGAGTCCTTAGAACATAGGAGGTCAGAGCTGGGAAAGACTTTAGAGTACAGACTATCATAGATGGACAGGAGCTTAAAAAGAAAATGTCAGAGCTGAAAGGGACCTTAGAACTTAAGAATACCAGAGCTAGGAAGGAGAGCTGGATGAAACCTTAGGAATCATTCCCTCCAGTCCTTCCATTTTATAGCTGCATTAACCCAGGCCCCAGAGCTTAAAGGGACTTGCTAAAAATTACAGTTAATTATTGTCAGAGCTAGAATTAGAGCTCCGGTCTCATGTCACTTACTCTAGAGTTTTGGGATGTTTGTCATTGTCCCTCCTTATTGTCCTTTCCTTCTTTCCTTTTTTCCTTCCTTTCCTCTTTCCTTCCTTCCCTCTTTCTTCCTTCTTTCTCACCCTCTCTCTCTCTCTCCTTCCTTCCCTCTCTCCCTCCTTTCTTCCTTCCCTCATTCTTTCCCTTTCTCCCTGTCTTCTTCCTTCCTGGCCTAACAAAGAGCCAGCTGGAGATCTGGGTTCAAGTCCCACCTCTGTGACTCTGGACAAATCACTTACCCCCTCATTGCCCAGGCAGCTCTTGAAGACCCTAAGCTGCAGAGTAGGTATCCATTGATCTGCAAGTGAAAAGAATTTCCTTCCCTAAACCCAGAGATCCACAGGGCTCATCTCCTACTTTCTTCTCTACCCCCACCCCCAACACACACACACACACACACACACACACACACAAGTTCCAAGGAAATGCCATGTGCAGGAACAGCGGGTGGGCCACATTAGCTAGAACATAGAGTACATCAATGGGAGGAATGGGCCAGTTGTTCTCTTTTGGCTGTGTTCAGATGCTAGCTTTGCTCCCTGCCACATATGGGTTCTGGGGGTGCTAGCCCAGATTGCCTGCCATGGCCTAGGTATCTCTGCTTGCCTCAGTTTCTCCAACCATAGAGGATAATGGTACTTTCCCCTCCCCTCATTTTCCCCTCCTTGGTTCCATCAGGTTCCCACTAAAATCCCACCCAACCCCTCTTAATTTTTCTCATAATTATTTCCTATTTATCCTGTTCATAACTTGTTTGTACGTATTTGTTTGTATATTATCTCCCCATTAGATTGTAAGTTCCTTGAGGGCAGGAGCTCTTTTTTGCCTTCTTTTATATTCCCAGAGGTTAGCACAGTACCTGGCACATAGTAGGTGCTTACTAAATGTTTATTGATTGATGTTGCTCCTTCCTAACTGTGTACTTCACTCTGGGATCCCTAAGATTCAGGGGAGATCTGCAGTGTCATAGGATTTAAAAGTGGAAGGGATTTTAGAAATTACCCCATAGACTGAAAGTGAATAGGATTTTCACTTTTTTTGTTGTTGTTTTTTGCTTGATTGGTTTTTTTCTCACTTTTTTCCTTTTTGATCTGATTTTTCTTGTGCAGCAAGATAATTGTGGAAATATGTATAGAAGAATTGCATATGTTTAATCTATATCAGATTATTTGCTGTCTAGGAGAGGGGAGAAAGGGGAAGGGAGGGAGAAAAACTTGGAACACAAGCTTTTGCAAAGGTGAATGTTGAAAACTATCTTTGTGTGTATTTTGAGAAATGAAAAGCTATTGTTATTTTAAAAGGAAAAAGAAATTGCTCGCATATAAACCCTGATTTTTACAGATCAGACAACCAAAGCCTGGAGAAGTTAAAAGCAATGCCCAAGGTCACCCAGCTAGAAAGTGACCAAGGCAGAATTTCAAACCCAACTGGTCCAAATCCAACGCCAGTGTTCCTTCCTTTCAGGTACACTGTGTTCTCTGCTTTAACAGTCCTACCTCTGGTGGGTACCAGATACCTTCAGTTCTCTTCCTTGAAGACATCCTGGGGCAGGTTACTTCTATTGTGACCAGGATACACCATGCTTATTTCCCTTGACTAGTACATCTATGAGAGGAGCCTGTGTAATACCCTGACATTTTCCTTGAACCCTGGAACAAGTGTTTCTGAGCTGAAGGGGACCTCAGAGGTCATGCAGTCCAGCTTTTACCTGAAGCAAGAGTCCTCCTCCCCATAGTATCATGTCCCTGATAAGAGATCATCCATTGAGACCCCCCCTTCCCTCCATGGCAGCCATTTATAGAATTCCTCAGAAGTTTTTCTATATATAGAATGAAAATTTGCCTCCTTATAACTTCCATGTAATTAGATGCTAGCAGACATCTTTCGATTCATTTCTGAAGCAGATGAGACACTGGTGAAGGGTTAGAGTGGACAGGCAATTGGTCTTCCCTACATCACCTGCCAAGCCCACTCTGTATTCCCAGCCTACAGCCCACATGGCGATTTCCAAAGGTTTCATAGTTGTCAGCCACCCAACTCCCTCGTCTGAAGTGACACTGGGAAAAGTTGATGAAGAAGGGGGGTTCACCCAGCTGGAGAGAAAAGAGTCTCTGTTTGGCAAGCAGCAAGCAGACAGAAATCTCCCAGAGCCCACTCTTCCAAAGGGGGTGACTCAGATTCCCCTGCAGCAGTGAGTTTCTGCCTGCTCCTGTGGGACTGAAGAGCTAAATCAAACCTAATGAGGTTTCAGGATGTACCCGAAACATATGACATTGGGCAGGGATCCTCACCTTTGTGATGTCATCCTTAAAATAGAGCCCATTTCTATAGGGCTCCAAAGGCTTCTGAACTCCCAGTGAAGTAGGGAATTATTCCTATTTTATAGATAAAGAAAATGGCCCAGACAGCTAAAGTGAGTGTACCCAGGATCATATACATAGGGAAGAAAATCCAGTTAAGTTTTTGAGTTTAGATTCAACTCTGGTCTCTCTTTACTCCAAGTCCAGTGATATTTCCACTAAACTATGACATCAGAATAATGATGTTGAGGGTGATAATTACAAAAAGCAGGCATTGTGTCCAATTGTATAATGGTCTGCTAAATAAAAGGAGGAGGGAAGAGGGGAAAAAAAGAAGGAAGAAGAGGAGGAGGAAGAGGAGAAGGAGATAATGCTGCTGCTGCTGCTGCTGCTGCTGATGATGATGATGATGATGATGATGATGATGACTGGAAGTGTTATAAGTGACATTGTTCACAAGATCCTCCCATAAAACCCTACAGGTACTGGCAGATATCCTACCACAAATTTTAAATCCTGTGTGATGTTTCCTGTATCTTATAGCCAAACTGGTGGTTGGTTGTATCCTTGGCACTCGAAGAGGACCAAACTATCATCATTATGTCAGGGTCAAGAGAGTGCGCCCAACTGTGGCTGAGCAGACCAACATGAGCTTGGAAGGTTCTACCACAGGCAGGCATTCATATGAACATTTGAAGTGGAGATGACTCTAAATTTTGAGTATCTCACATTTCTTTTGAGCTACTGCAATTCTACTTTGCTGATAGAGCACAGCACCTTCTTTGGACATGTCATGCTGAATAGTCCTATGCCAGTGTTTCCCATATTTCTGAATCCAGAGTTCTTCAGAGAGACCTTGAGAATGTCCTAAAATTGCTTCTTTGTGAGCACGTGCCTTATATGAGTTCTCAGTGAAATAGGCTTAGCCAAATCTATGTTTGGCATTCAAACATGGCCAACCCACTGGAAGTTAGGCTCACTGCAGTAGTTGGAATGCTTGGCAGTTCAACTAGAGAAAGGGTTCATTGTCCAGTACCTTATCTTGCCAGGTGATCTTGAGAATCTTCCCAAGACCATTCAAATGGAAGAGATTCATTTTCCTAGCTTAGGATTGGGGGGAATGACTATGGTTCCTAAGATGCCTGCCTGTCATTAGCTCCAGTCTGGTTGGCTCTGGGGATAGAGAGGGAGGTGGGGACTGGAGGGTGGTTTCTATTCATAACTCATTTGAAGTAAATAGTGCAAGGATTATTAGCCCTATCTTACATATGAAAACGGTGAAATGAGTTTTCCAAGTCAGTAAGTATCAGAATAGGTCTGAAACCCAAGTCTATTTAATCTTAGTTTTGTTTTTCTCCCCATTGGCCTGCCTCGCCTTTCTTTTTTTATTGATTTTTTTTTTAATTTTCCTAACATATGCAAGGATAATTTTTTTCAACATTGATCCCTGAAAAATCTTGTGTTCCAGTTTTCCACCTTTTCCCCATTCCTTCCCCTAGATGGTAAGTAATCCAATATAGATTAAAAATGGTAAAAATATGTGTTAAATTCAAAATAGGCATACATATTTATGCAATTAAGAAAAATCAAATCAAAAGTGAAAAAAAAAGAGAAAGAAAATAAAATTCAAGCAAACCACAACAAAAAAAGTGAAATCCTATGCTAATTTCCCATAGTCTTCTCTCTGGGTATAGATGGCTCTCTTCATCACAAGATCATTGGAACTGGTCTGAATCATCTCACTATTGAAAAGAGCCACGTCCATCAGAATTGATCATTATATAGTCTTGTTGCCGTGTACAATGTTCTTTAGGTTCTACTCGGTACCATTTAGCATCAGTTCATATAAGTCTCTCCAGGCCTCTCTGAAATCATCCTGCTGGTCGTTTCTTACAGAACAATAATATTCCATAACATTTATTCAGCCATTCTCCAATTGATGGGCATCCATTCAGTTTCCAGTTTCTTGCCACTACAAAAAGGGCTGCCACAAACATTTTTTTTTTTTGCACATGTCCACCTGATCCTTCTTGTTTTGCTTCCCCGAACAAGCATCTAGAGGATGCAAAATGACATTTCCAAGGAGGGATCCCTATAGAGGAAAGACCTAACTTGGGATGGTAAGCATTGGACTTGCCCAGTTCACTTAGTGAGTACTTCAATGTAACATGAGATCATAGAGCCCTTGGATTTGGATCCCAGATTTGCCATATTCCACTTGCATAACTCTAGGCATTCTCTCTGAGTCTCAATTTCCTCTTCTTTTAAAGGGAGCTAATAATTCTTGGGCTACCTGAACTTCACAGGTTTGCCTTGATTATCGAGTGAGCTTCCACTTGATTCTTTCCCTTGACTGAAGGACATCACCCATGTTTTCTTGAGGACAACTTGGGAGAAAGGGGTACAAAAATAGAGTGGGACCTCAAATGGGACATTCATACTTTCTTCCCCTCATCTGCCTTCTCTGTGCTCCAAGATCCTCCCATTCCTCCATCCTTCTGCCACATGGAATGATGAAGCTTAGGCCATTATTCATTCTGCCCAAGCCTTGGGCCCCAAGGATTTAACAAGGCCAAACAGCATTAGTGATTGAAAGCACATATGTGCTTCAGACATGAACACATAGAACCAGAAGTGGCAAATTGCCTTAAGGCCTGGTTTTTGTTAAAACCCATAAAATCATCTTGGAAAGGCTGTGTAGCTCTTCAGACCTGTCAGATTTTTTATTAAATTTGTGGGTTGTGGTTGTGATTGACCCACATGCTACATCCGTCAGTTTATGTCTCTGTCAAGCATTTATACTTTATAAAAGGGATTTTTTAAAATTATTTTTCTGAGGAAAAATAGGTTATGCTCTTATGCTCTTACAAAAGAGCAGAGTTCTTGGTTTCAGGTTCCAGGCCAGAGAGGAGAACTGAAGGAGGACCTTAGGTCAAAGGCACCATCCTCCA
Organism: Myrmecobius fasciatus; assembly: GCA_023553655.1. Lineage (NCBI taxonomy): Eukaryota > Metazoa > Chordata > Mammalia > Dasyuromorphia > Myrmecobiidae > Myrmecobius > Myrmecobius fasciatus. The sequence goes on along the minus strand of JAJPUD010001186.1, from coordinate 29,649 downwards.
TGCCCAAGGACTAGAGATGATTACAGCCATAATCAGCTATACATTTTAAAAAATGAGCAGGCAAAGGAGAAAGTTACTATGGGAATAGAGAAGACCAGAGTTCATCTTCAGAAGAGGATACTGAAGCAAACAAAAAAAAAAAGGCTCTTCTATGTTAATGTTAAAAAAGAATTCATAAAAGAACTCAAAAAAAAAAGACTTTTAAAAATCAAATGAGAGAGATTGAGGAAAAACTAAAAAAAAAAAAATCTAAGAAAAACAAGAAGATTATGAAAAGAAAGTCAGAAAAGAAGACCCAAAATCTTAAAGAAGACAATGACTCCTTAAAAACCAGAATTGGGCAAGGGGAAATCAACCAAGTTATAAGAGACCAAGAAATAATAAAACAAAATACAATGAAAAAAATAGAAGACAATGCAAAACATCTCATAATAAAAACAACTGACCTGAAGAACAAATCAAGAAGATAAAACATAAGAATAATTGGGCAACCTGAAAGCTATGATCAAAAAAAAAAAAAAAAAGACTCTTGATAAAATAATACAAAAAATAATTTAAAATTATCGGCCTCATATTGCTTCATTAATAACAATATAATAGTTCATACATTTAACACTTTAATGTTTGCAAGGTGCTATACAGATATTATTTTACTTAATCCTCACAACAACCCTGTGAGGTAAGTGCTCTTATTATGCCCATTTAACAGATAAAACTGAGAGAAGTTAAGAGCAAGGCTCAGGGTCCCAAAGGGAGTCTCAGGGGCAGGTTTCCGACCCAAATCCCACCAATTCCAATCCCAGGGTTCTTTTCATAATATTGGGATAGAACAGGGAAAAGGATTTGGTGGTTGGGAGGGGAGGGTGCTGAGTGGGTGGGACTGGATCAGCCCAGCTAATATTATTATAATAATAGCTAATATTTACATAGTACCTTGAGCTTTAGGCAGTGTAGCTTTGGGGCTTTTGCCTCCTGGATATGTGATTGTGATTCTAATGGTCTAGGCTGGGAATTCCTAAAGAGGAATCTCTTCTTCCCAATGAAGGTTGGCTCTTCCTTTATTACTCTTAAATCTAAGAAACTCTGATCAATGATGATATACTATGATTCCAAAGAACCAATAAATGCAAATCACCTCCTGTGGCAGAGAATGGACAGCCTCAGGGGCCAAAATGGAACATATGTTTGGACTTGGTCACTGCAGGGAATTTGGTTTGCTTGATTATATATATTTATTTATTTCCAGTGGGAAGAAGAGAAAGTAAAATTGGGGAAAAGGCTAATTTTTAAAAAGTTATAGTTGTAAAGTTTTTCTTGGAGCACAAGAGAAATTAAGGGTTGCTCCACTAGTAGATGAGAGGCCAGAACTCAAGGAAACGATCTCTCTCTCTCTGTCTCTCCCTCTTTCTCTCTCTGTCTGTCTCTGTCTATCTGTCTCTCTCTCTCTTTCTCTCTCTCTCTCTCACTCTCTCTCTGTCTTGCTCTCTCTCTGTCTTGCTCTCTCTCTCTCTCTGTCTCTCTCTCTCTCTTTGTCCCCACTACACTATGTGGTCTCTTCAGGGTTGCCATAACACAGAACAAACATTTTCTCATTTTGGATCCTCACCACAAACTGAATGAGGGAGGTATAATTTTTTTCCTCACTTCACAAAAGGTTGGAAGAAGTTGAATGTCTTAGTTGGGGTCACATGGCTGGTACATATAGACTGATCCAGATCTTCCTGACCCCCAGTCCAGTTATCTTTCCACTCTGCTATTTCTCTTATTTAATTTTCATTGTAATTGGCAGGGATGGTATTTTTTTCTGTGTTTTTCAGACAAGGAAACTGAGGCTCAAGCCCCAAAGGAAGAGACTTACTATTATTAATATTGCTAATATTAAGGACTGGAGGCAGGATTGGAAGCCAGGGCTTCCCTGACCCTGCTGTCCCAGGCTTCTCACTGTGTTCCTTGCAGGTCAGTGGTCACCTGGACTACATGAAGAAAATGGACACCATCCTGAAGGCTGTGGGGATTCGCACCAGAGAAGACGGTTCAGGAGACAAGATTTTCTCCATCGCTCCCAGCCTCCAAGGAAGAGAGGAGCTACAGCCACAAACCTCAGGGCCTTTAAAAGAGAATGCAGCCAGAGACCCCAGGGAGACCACCCGCCCAGGCTGCCAGGCCCAGGACCCCATCCCCAGCTGTGGGCACGTCCAGGGCAGTGGAGAAACAGACCATCCCAGGGGCTCCCCCGAGCCCGAACCCTGCCAGGCCCAGAACCTAGACGAGGTCCGCCATGTGGACCGCCCTACTATCTGCAGCCACATCCTGGGCCCAAACCCACTGGGCTGCCCAGACTGTGCCAACAATAATGAGGTTGGCAACTGATCTGGGGAGAAGGGAAGATACAGCCTTCCCGGGACTCTCCTTCTATCGTCCCTCCCCCTGCCCTCTGCCCCCTGGCAGAGCCAAGTAAAGGGGTGATATCTGCTCCCAGGTGTTGGGTATTCTGGAGCGAGAGCTTGGGAAAGAGCTTGGGAAAGCAACTGGAAGGTGAGGGGCTAAAAGAAATGAGAGCTCGTCCTAGGCTTGGGTTCAGAGAGCTTTTTATAGGCCAACCAATCAGAAATTTTGAAAACTATTAAGCCAGTCAGACATTTCTCATACTTCTTGCCAATATCGGATGGAGAGTCCACCTGAGAAAAAGGAAGATGATCCTGGGGTCAGGGTAGAAATAGGGAGAGACTAGTCCTGTACCCCTGTTGAGCCATTTCTTGTTTTATCTCCTCTGTCTCTGACTGGTATTTATACGTGGCAGTGCCCAGGGACCTGAGAGATGATTCCTTGGGGCAGGAAACATTTAACAAGGAAAGGCCATCACAGACAACCCTTACTGTGCAAACTGACTGTTACAGAGATTCCACGCCTGCCAGCACTGTCCATATCCGTGGTAAGTAGGGATGAGCAATAGCAGGCAAGGATCTCCTGGAGCAGGGATGGAGGGAATAGAGGCTCCTGTAGTCTAAGGTCATTTCCCTCATCAAGTGCATTTGGAATCTCCCTTGCACCTCATGACATCCCTGGGAGGGAGAGAGGAGGTCAGGGATGTCTCTGTGAACCGGACCCGACGAGAGACTGAGGCCCAGAAGCCAAGTGGCAATTGGTCTGAAAGAGGAAGTGAGAAAGATGGAAGGAGACGGGGCCTGGATTAGTCTGTCTGTCTGTCTTAGAGGCAGCTGTGGTTAGAAGGCAAATAATAAACTGAATGGCTGAAAAGGTGAAGATGCTCTGTGAACTTTTGTTGTCAATCATTGGGATATATAACCACAGGACATTGGAGTTCAGGGAGTGCTCAGAGTAAGATGTCAGAGCTGGGAGGGCCCTTAGAACCCAGGAGGTCAGAGCTGGGAGGGCCTTAGAACATAGAATATCGGAGCTGGGTGAGAACTTAGAAGATAGAATTTCAAAGCTGAGAAGGGACTAAGAACATAAGGTGTCAGAGCTGGGAGACATTTTAAAGCACAGAATGTGAAGGCTGGGAGACTTGAAAGCATGGGATGCTGAGGTAGGGAATCTAGATCACCGAAGACCACATCTTGTGTTCCTGCTTTTCACAGATAGAACGTGTCAGAGCCTGTGGCTCCTGGTAACTTGTCCTAGGTGGCCCAAGTCCTTCGCAGTAGGGAGCTCCCACTCAGGGCCCAGGCCCAGGCTCCCTATGGGCCCCTCTGCCTTTTCCTGCCTCCTCCTCACACGGAGAGAGCCCCAGGCTCTTGGCTGTGAGAAATGGCACAATAGCAATGTCCCGCCACCTTACCCAGCACTTTGTGATTTGCCAAGTGCAGTCCCCATAGTAATCCTGTGGGTTACTAGAGCCATTAAGGATTGTCCCCATTTTACAGATGAAACAACTGAGGCTCAGAGAAGTATGATCCAAGATTTGAACCCAAGTCTTCAGACTCCTGCCTAGTCCTCTGTACCACAGCTTCTGAGGAAACTGCCACCCCATGTGGGATCACATAACTAAATGTGGGGGTACCAAAAATGTGGCACCAGTAAAAGGTTTCTGCCCACCCCAAGTTAAGACTCTCCCACAGAAGCCTGAGAGGCCCGGGCCCTCCCCACCTGGACACGGCCCCAGAGAACGCCTGGTTTTTCCTCTCCGGGGGCTTTCAGGGAGGACACGAGAGCCTCACCTACTCCCCAATCCGTCCCACTCCCCCCAACACAGTCAGGGCTGTGAAAAATCCTCACCCACAAACACGTCGGGGACGGCTCAGGAGCCGTGTCTCCACCACAGGGGAAGCAGGCAGAGGGGAAGGGGGGTCAGCTTGCTGTGCAAGGGCCGGTGGGTTCCCCTCAGAGCCAGGCACACGGGCCCTGACTCCTGGGCTCAGTCCAGGGGGGGCATTGAGGGGATAGAGCTTTAGCTCAGGCTCCTCAGGGTCCATGTCGAAGAGGCTGACGGCATCGGCGCCCGTGGATGGGGAGTGGCCGGGCAGGGCCTCCCGGGGCTGCTCGACGACCTGCAGGGCTGAGGTGCCCGAGTCCGCCTCCCCAGGGAGGGTCATCCTGTGCTGCAAGGGGAAGCCCACCTGCGGGATGAACTGGGGGGCCCCGCTGTGGGAATTGCGCATGGAGAGCGAGATGAGACTGGTCCTGCGGTCCCAGGCCCAGCGGGCACACGGCACAAACTTGGCCAGGGCCCTCTTGAAGTCCCTCATAAAGAGCGGGTAGATGATGGGGTTCATGGTGCTGTTGCAGTAGCCCAGCCAGGTGAGGACATCAAAGAAGACTTGGGGGATGCAGTCGCACACCGTCTGTGGAGGACAGGAGAGGGATGATGGGGCGAGACCCCCACACAGCCCTGCCCTAAAGCCCTAGGCTTACGGGGTCTCAAAAGGCCCCTCACTAAGGCTAAGACAAGGAAGCTCTGACACAAGGGAACTCAGTCAACAAGCAGCAAATTTCCTTATCACCAAAAGGGGCTTGGACCCAAGGCTAAGGTATCTTCCACCTATGAAGCTGTTCTAAAATCCCTCCCAGCCCTGACATCCTGGGTTCTAAGGGCCCTCCCAGCTCTGACCTCCTGGTTTCTAAGGACCCTCCCAGCTCTGACCTCCTGGGTTCTAAGGGCCCTCCCAGCCCTGACCTCCTGGGTTCTAAGGGCCCTCCCAGCTCTGACCTCCTGGGTTCTAAGGGCCCTCCCAGCTCTGACATCCTGGGTTCTAAGTTCCCTCCCAGCTCTGACATCCTGGTTCTAAGGGCCCTCCCAGCTCTGACCTCCTGGGTTCTAAGGCTCTCCCAGCTCTGACATCCTGGGTTCTAAGGGTCCTCCCAGCTCTGACCTCCTGGGTTCTAAGGGCCCTCCCAGCTCTGACATCCTGGGTTCTAAGGGCCCTCCCAGCTCTGACCTCCTGGGTTCTAAGGACCCTCCCAGCTCTGACCTCCTGGGTTCTAAGGGCCCTCCCAGCTCTGACCTCCTGGGTTCTAAGGACCCTCCCAGCTCTGACCTCCCAATTTCTAAGGTCCTTCACAGATCTAACATTATATGAATCTAGTAAATGACAGAGCTTTACTCTTTTCTGCCAGACCACTTCCTTTCCGGGACTTTTAGATCGTTTCTTTTCCCTTAGTACTTGGGACTATCTGAGTTTCCAGATCAGACCTCCCCAGAAAAGGTTGTTTAAGTGATCAAACAGCTGAGAGTGACAAGGCAAGAGTAGCAGGAATAGAAAAACTAAATCCTAGGTGGGGGGGGGGTATTAATTAGAGTTCAGGAATCACATTAGGCAGGAGCTTCTCTCATTCCCCCCCAAGTGACTACCCTAGTATCAGGCAACAGATAGAATTTGGAGACAGACCCTCAGGCTCAAAGAAGCTACCAGAATCCCATCCAGAATGGTTCATTAACTCAGCCATTAGCAAGCCCCAGCACTCTTGATCACACTATCCCAATGAGTCTGAGGTCATCCCCTACCTACAGAAGACCTCCTCCTTCCCCTAAGCCATGGAGGCTGCTAGACGCAGATTCCCCTAATTTCTTCTCCTGGTTCTTTAGAGAATTTCCCCTAGATTTAAATAATGTCTGCGTTGGAAAGGCTTTTGGAACAACTTTGTAGGTGGAAGATCCCTTAGCATTGGTCCAAGCCCCTGATTTTGTAGAGAACGAGCCATGTGGTCCAGGAATATCCTCTGGAACACCTCTAAGTGGGCATCCATCTTTCCCTCAGCACTCCATTAATGAGAAGAAGCCCACTACCCCCCCCAAGACATCCCACTCCATTTTTGGACAGCTCCACTTAGTTGGTAGGAAGATTTTCCTGACCCTAAGCCTAACTGTGCCCATGTAATTTCTACCCACATCTACTGGTTCTGCCCTCTGGATAAACAAAGATACCTGACAACCTTTCTAATACTTAAATTATAAATCTAATATAGAAAGAAATAAAGAAAAGAGAAAAGAAAAAAGAATTTTTTTAAAAAATAATAAAGTCATGCCTTTCTCCTCCCTCCACTCTCTTGTGTCCTCTAAGCTAAACAAACCCCTCCCTGTTCCTTCTACCTGTTCTTATCTAGCAGAACTCTTACGCTGGACAGCCTCCAGACACATTATAGCTTGTTAAAGTCATACTCCAGATGTGGTCTGACCAGAGTAGATCACTTCACCTGGCATTAGACTTGAACTTGTCCAGCCACCATGTCTTTAATGGACATTTACTCAGCAGAGAACCCAGGTCTTTCTATATAACATCACCCATATACCCACCTACCTTCTCCAATATTCCTGCTTCAGGATTTCTGTTCAGGAAGGGAGCCCACAAAATTTGTTTCACCCTGGCATTTTCCTCCACAAACTCTGCCCTCGGGAATGGTCAGGACTTACCTGGATCACGTTGGCTACAAAGAAGGGTAGCCAAGCCACAAAGAACATGCCCAAAAGGATGCCCAGTGTCAAGCTGGCCTTCAGAGCCTTCCTGCTGTGCTTCGAGGCAAACCGTCTGTTCTCACTGGAGGTTGACGCTGCTAGATTTGGAGTTCTTGGCACCTGTAAGAGTCACGTGTCTTTGAGGAACCTTGGGAGTAACTGCAGACTGACCCTTCCCCCTGACCACAGAGGATGCCCCCACCACCACCATCCCCAAGCCGACCTCTCCAACCCTGATTCCAGACTAACCCCTAACCTCATCCATAGACTAACCTTGACCCAACGGATCATCTCATAAATGACCTTGCTCATGAATGGGAATTTGTGACTATGGACTGCTCAAGGCATCGCAGACTCAACACTGGGGATGGAAATACAAGTCAGAATGCTGGCTGTACAAGTGGAAGCTTCATTTTCAAGTCTAAGCACAGGAGTGGAAGCCCATCCAAAGTACCCTCCAGTTCTTTTATTTGGATCAAACTATATTTCACTGAAATAAAAAGCTGGGAAATCTTTCTGATCTATAAAAACTCTCATTGTATTTGCTGTCATGGGATTTATCTGTGTGCTTGGAGAGATGTTCCTGAAAAAAAAGAAAGGTTTAATTCAAGTTACTCTCTTCCATTCATTCATGCAAAACAGTGGATAGCCCTGGGCCTGGAATCAAGAGTTCAAATATGGCCTTAGGCGCTTATTAGCTGTATGATCCTGGGCAAGTCACTTAATTTCTACCTGTGGCAGTTTCCTTAACTGTAAAATGATAGCACCTCCCTCCCAGAGTTTTAATTATCAAACTAGAATATGGATGGTCCAAGTTGGGAGGATAATATATTAAATTATGCTTAGTACAGTGTCTAACACACAGTTGGCACTTAATAAATGCTTTGCTCCTATCCTTTCCTTTCCCATCTAGTCTAACTATAAACCTTTGCTCAACATTTAGTCTCTGAAAAAAGAGAGAGAATTGTCTGTTCATACCTTTGGACCGTTACCTGGGAAATGATTCTTATTGTAATAAATCTGAATGAATGGAAATGTCACCTTAAAAATCAGCATAAAATTTCCTAGTTATTTGTTTCTTTTTAAATCCTAACTTTTTTTTTTTTTTGCTGAGGCAATTGGGGTTAAGTGACTTGCCCAAGGTCACACAGCTAGGCCATAATAAGTGTCTGAGGCCAGATTTGAACTCAGGTCCTCCTGACTTCAGGGCTAATGCTCTATCCACTATGCCACTTAGCTGACCCTAAATCCTAACATTTAATGGACTTGCTTGTGTATATGAGGGAAACTTTTATGTAATAAAAACTACTCATTTTATCTTAAAACAAATAAACAAAGAATTAGTGCCCAGTGCTTCACTTGAAGACCTCTGGTGAGAGCAAATCCACTGTCTCTCAAGATAACCCCTTCTACTTTTGTTATTGTTTATTGTGGAGTTGTTTCAGTCATGTCTAACCCTTCATTGTTCCCATTTCATGGTTTTTTGGCAAAAATATTGTAGTGTTTTTCCATTTCATTCTCTAATACACTTTACAGATGAGGAAACTGAGGCAAACAAATTAAGTGACTTGCTCAGGATCACATAACGGTAAATATCTGAAGCCAGATTTTAACTCATGAAGATGAGTTTTCACTGCACCATCTAGCTGCCCCCTTCTACTTTTAGATATTCTAAATTATTTTGAAATAGATTTCCTTATGTAGAACTAATTCTGCTTCTCTGAAATTTCTTCCCATTATTCCTCATTTTGAGGTCAGGCAGGACAAATCTAATCCCTTTCCTTTTTTAAATACTTGAAGCTTGATATCATGACCCTCACCACCATCACTATTGAGCCTTCTCCAAGCAAAACAATCTCCAATTAATGTTTATATGACAAAGACACTTTCCAGCTTATTAACAGCCTTTTTAAATTGTGATACCCAAAAGTGGGTTCAATACTCCAACCCCTTCATTAGAAGAAGATAGAAGTGAATTCCAGAGCAGAGATTGGATCTTAAAAACATTTTTTTTAATTCCTTCATCACATGTATGAGAATGAGGTCATCTAGGAAAGATACCTTCCCAGAATCACATAGTTACTCTTTATCAGAGGCAAGACTCAAACCCAAGTCTTGGTTCCACATTAAAATAGCCTATGAGCTATTGCTGTGTAAATAACAACCAAGTTGTATTTGAATTTTGTATGCTTATGGGCAATGTGCATGCTGAGAAAGAATTTCAGGTCAGCTAAGTGGGAAGGTTTGGGTGTCTCGTACCAAGTTTTTCAGAAATCTGGTCAGAGATGGAAGGGAAGTCTTCTTTACATTATGAATCCAATCCAACCCAATCTTGGCCAGCCCAGTCCTGTCCAATCCATTCCATAGCTATCTATGTTATCCTTTTGAGTCCAGTTCAATCCAAGTTTAACCCAATTTAGTCCATTCTAATCCAATCCATTCCAAAACTATTTTATTCTTTTGAGTTCAATTCAATCCAAGTTCAACCTAATCTAATCCAGTCTAATCAAATCCAGCCCAGGTCATGTTAGTTTTG
>JAJPUD010001186.1:1429-20193 GCA_023553655.1 Myrmecobius fasciatus | reverse complement strand
CATGTTAGTTTTGTCCAGTCCTGTCTAACCCATTCCAAAGCTATCCTTATTTTATCCAATTTCAATCCAAATTCAACCCAATTTAATCTAGTCTAATCCAATCCAGTCCGAGCCAAATCAGTCTAGTCAAGCCCTATCCAATCCATTCCAAAGCTATCCTATTTTATACTTTTGAGTCTAGTTCAATCCAAGTTCAATTCAATATAGTTTAGTCTAATTCAATCCAGTCCAGTCTAATCCAGTCCAATGCAGGTCAAGCTAGTCCAGTCCAGCCTAATCTAGTTCAATCCAATTCAGTCCAGTTTAATCCAGTCCAGTTCAGGTCATGTCAATCTAGTCCAATCTAATCCAATCCATTACAAAGCTATCCTATTCTATTCTTCTGAGCCCAGTCCAGTCCAGCCTAATACAGTTCAATCCAGGTCAATTCAATCCAGTCTAATCCAAACCAATCAGAAATGAGAGGATCAAGAAGAAGTCACAACCAACTGGGAGAACATAGAAAAAGGAATGTGCACTAGAGTCTAGGAAAAAGGGCTAATTTTGTCTTTGAACAGTAGAAGTCATAGACTGTCATCTCATCTCAGGGCCCACTAGTACTTCAACACTTAATGTGATACAGAATCTATAACACAGAATGCCATTGCTGGAAAGGGCATTACATTATGTAAAGATGAAACTGGCATATACTTTAAAAAGATTGATTTCTCAAGACTGAAAGACATCTTGGATACATAATCTGTTCCAATTTCCCCATTTACAGAAGAGGAAACTGAGTCTCCTCAGGTTAACTGATTTGCCCAAGAAGTAACAAAAAGAAGCAGAGCTGAGGATTTCAACCCTTCACTTTTTTTTTCTTTTTTGCAGGGCAATTGGGTTAAGTGACTTGGCCAGAGTCATGTAGCTACTAAGGTCAAGTATCTGAGCTCTAATTTGAATTCAGGTCCTCCTGATTCAAGGGCCTGTGTCCTATCCACTGCACTATCTAGCTGTCCTAATTGTTCACTTGACTCCATATCTAATTATTGTGTCTCGCTCCATCAGAATCCAAGAGACCCCAAAAGGGTCTTGCTAACCTTTTGACTTTTCTCTCTCTCTCTACCCCTAGGACAATATTCAGTCCTAGGAGCCTTCCAGAGAGAGGGGTCCTGTCCGTGGTACTGAAATTGGCTTAACACAATTTTGTACACCTAAATCTGTTGGAAATTCTAGAACAAAGGATCATAGATCTAGAATGGGAAATTACCTTGGAGGTCATTTCCCACATTTTATAGATGAAAACATTTAAGGCACCAGAGTGCCTTGCTTAAGGTCACAAAGTGGCAGAGTAAGATTTGAATTTCTTGACATCAAACTAGTACTCTTTCCCCTGATTTACTCTTGACTACTGCCATCACCTCTTGGATGTCTCATCTGTAAAATGAAGACCTTCTTCATCTATTAAATAAGGATGGGAACACTTCTGTTATTGATCTCATAAGGCCATTGAAAAAGCACCTTTGCAAACCTTAAAGCTTTGTAATAAATCTAACATGTTTTTTTTTTCAGTGTTCTAACTTCTCTTCCAATTCCAATACTTGATCTATCAATGGCCAGAAAGAGATATAAAGCCCCTTATGATTTTATGATTCTCTGTGACCTGCCTCCTAGAAACGGAGCCCAGCAAGAGACATACACAAGCCCCTTGATTTTATGATTCTGTGACCTGCCTCCTAGAGACGGAGCCCAGAGATATACACAAGCCCCTTATGATTTTATGATTCTCTGTGACCTGCCTCCTAGAAACGGAGCCCAGAAAGAGATATACACAAACTTCTTGATTTTATGATTCTGTGACCTGCCTCCTAGAGACGGAGCCCAGAAAGACATACAAGGAGCCCCTTATGATTTTATGATTCTCTGTGACCTGCCTCCTAGAGACAGAGCCCAGAAAGAGACATACACAAGCCCTTTGATTTTATGATCCTCTGTGACCTGCCTCTTAGAGACGGAGTCCAGCAAGAGATATACATGAGCCCCTTATGATTTTATGATTCTCTGTGACCTGCCTCCTAGAAACGGAGCCCAGAAACACATACACGAGCCCCTAATGATTTTATGATTCTCTGTGACCTGCCTCTTAGAGATGGAGCAGAAGGAATGAGGGTGGGAGAAGCTGGCCCGTTATCCAGCATAATCGATTACCTGCAGGGCCTCCATGTTGGTGGCAAGGGAGGCCACTTGCACCGCCTGCTTTCGGGCAGTCACCAGGATCCGGCAGTAAGTGAAGGAGATGGCCACAGAAGGTAGGAAGAAGGTAAGCCCTGATGCCACCAGGACAAAGGGCAGGCTGGCCATCAGGCGGCACTGCCCCCCGGGGGCCAGCTCGGCCCAGGAGGCCTCTGCAGTGGCGTTGGGGGACACCGGGCGGCCCTGCTGGTGCCAGCCCATGTGTGTGGGCAGGAAGGAGGCCAGGGCGGCCAGGCTCCAGGCGGCCAAGATGAGGGCCAGGGCACGGCAGGGGGTCATGCGGCCCTTGTACCGCAGCGGAGACTGGATGAGCAGGTAGCGGTCCAGACTGATGAGACACAGGTTGAGGATGGAGGCGCTGCAGCACATGACATCGAAGGCCACCCAGAGCAGGCAGAGACTGCGCGCCAGCACCCAGCGGCCATACAGCTCGTTGAGCATGGCTGGCGGCATCACCACCAGCCCCACCAGCAGGTCCGACGTGAAGAGCGACACGAGGAAGTAGTTGGAGGTGCTGCGGAGGGCCGGCTGTGTGCAAATGAGCAGGATGAGCAACGAGTTGCCTCCCGCTGTCAGGGCGATGATGAGGCACAGAATGGCCGCCACCCAGCCGCTGCCCTCGGGAGCCCCCAGGCTCGGGCTGCTGCCGTTGGCCAAACCCAACTCCGGGGCCATGGGTGGGGGGCGACGGTGGCCGGGCACCCCGAGTCGGAGCGGGGAGCCAAAGGGAGGAGGGGGCAAACAGGGTAGTGGGTGACGATACTGGGAACCCCGCGGGGCTGAAAAAAAGGGCGAAGGAAAGATGGTGGCCTGAACGTGAGCTGGCGAGAGGATGGGCACCGGGAACAACGAGAGGGGTGGGAGGGGCTGGAAGGTCTAGGCCCAGAAGAAACAGACCCAGAGGTGCGACGTGACTGGGAGATAAAGGGGCATCCTGGAGTCTGAGCAAGCAAGGGGGCTGCTCCTGGCAAGCTCGGCTTTCTATTACGATCGGTCGCCCATTTTATAGATGAGGGGGTACAAGGGACAAGTGGCGGTGGACCCACAAGGTTAAGAAGAAAGATGTGAGAACGAGGTGCAATGTGGGCTGCGGGATGGATTTGGGGTGCACGCGGGGAACGCACGGCTCACCAGAAAAGCAGAATTTAGGAGTGGGGATAGGAGGAGTACGTAGGGGCATGCGGAGTGGAGCGGGAGCGAGACTCTGGGAGGCGGGACGTGGTGATGGAGAAGGGTTGGGAAGGTAAGAACCAGGTGGAACGTGGGAGAGTGAAACAGAAAAGGCACTGAAGGGGGAGACTGGGGGCGCAGGTCCAGAGGGACTGGGTTGGAGAAAGCCGTGAGGCCCCTCCAGTCTCAGCCCCGCACCCACACTCCGGGATGCCTCCCCCGGGGACGAGGGGGCGTGGCCTGAGGAGCGTGGAGGTTAAGGAGTCAGCTCCAGAGACCAGAAGCCAAAGGCAGCCACGCGCGCGTCTTGCGGATAGGTTCGGGAGCCGGCCAGTCCGCAATGGGTCTGCAGGGAGGAGGAGTCGGGCACTGGGGCACCGCGGGCTGGAGCTGCTCTGTGGCCGAGCGTCCCAATCTTAAAACCCGGAGAGGCTCTTCCCAGCCTCACTCCCTCACCCTCCCGGTCCCCTCCCGCGCGAACGTGTCTCTCCGCTGCCGGCCCCTACCTGGGCTGCGCTCCAGGTCACTGCAACAGGCACCGAGGGCGGGGGTGGGGGTGGGGGTGGGGGGGCGTGGATTTTAGGGGAGAGGGCGGACCTGGAGTTCCCTCCTGGCTCCCGGCTTCCTGCTCCCGGCTCCCGGCCCTATAGGATGAAGAGTTGGAGGCTGGATAACCTAGGACTGCAAGCACGGGAACTAGGCACAGGTGCCTCCTCCCTGTCCCGAGTGCGGGTGGGAGCTGGAGCCCGAGATTTCACGCCAGTGTGGAGACAACGGGGAAAGCCGATGCCCTGTGGGGGCTGTGAAAGCTCCCTCCCCTCGTGGGGGCGGTGCCACGGGGGACCCCAAAGGCGGGGGAGAGAGGAGAGGAGCCGGAGCCGGGAGAGGGATGCCTGCAGCGTACTCTGCGGGAAGAAGAGTTCATAACCATAATGGACCACATTACCTTCTGCAGTAGCTTATCCGAGCCCAGGAGACTTTCTGAGAGTCAAGTTCAAGTTCTATCAAGAAGCTAGCTAAAGGACTGTCCTGAGTACAGTCCCATTGTTTGGCTGCAGGGGACGCAACCAGGGTCAAGAGATGGAAACTGCAGAAAGTTACATTAAGGTTCCTGGTAAAGAAAACCTTCCTTAGCAAAGAGAGCTGCTGGCTGGGAGAGGGGAGAGGGAAGAGGGGAGGGGGTGGGGATTTGGAACACGAGCTTTTGCAAAGGTGAATGTTAAAAACTATCTTTGCATATATTTTGGAAAAATAAAAGGCTATTTTTTTCTCATTTTTCCCTTTTGATCTGATGTTTCTTGTGCAGCATGATCAATGTGGAAATATGTTTAACCTATATTGAATTTCTTAGTGTCTAGGGGAGAGAAGAAGGAGAGAGCAAAATCTGGAACACAAGGTTTTGTAAGGGTAAATGTTAAAAAAAAAACAACTATCTTTCCATGTATTTTGAAAGATAAAAAATTATTATTATAAAAATAAAAAGCTATTTTTAAAAGCTACCCGTGAATGGGTCATTCAGAAAATCTAGGGAATTATTACCTGGAGGGGGATACAGATGCATAAACTGAGGACTATCAAAGTGAAGTGACCTATTCACATCAAGCTTAAGCTTTTTATAAGAAATTTGAAAGTTCATTCAATAATTGTCTCCTTGTATAGTTTCTATAAAGAAAGGTTTATCTACACCAAAAAGACTATTTAACTGCACATAACCTTTGATCCAGTAGTGTCGCTACTAGGTCTGCATCCCAAAGAGATCATAAAAGAGGAGAAAGGACCCACGTGTACAAAAATGTTTGTAGCACCCCTTTTCATAGTGGCAAGGAACTGGAAACTGAGTGGATGCCCATCAGTTGGGAAATGCCTGAATAAGTTATGAATGTTATGGAATATTAATGTTCTATAAGAAATGATGAGCAGGCTGATTTCAGAAAAGCCTGCAGGGACTTACATGAACTGATACTGAGTAAAGTGAGCAGAACCAAGAGAACACTGTACACAGCAACAGCAAGATTATGTTCAACTGTGATGGATGTGGCTCTTCCCAACATAAGGTGATTCCAGGATATCCAATAGACTTGTGATGGAAAGTGCCATTCACTTCCAGTCAGAGAACTATGGAGACTGAATGTAGATCAAAGCATAGTATTTTCACCTTTTTTTTGTTTGCTTGTGGGTTTTTTCTTTTTTTTTTTATTTTTTCTTTTTGATCTGATTTTTCTTGCACAGTATGTATGACAAATGTAGAAGAAATATGTTCAGAAGAATTGCACATGTTTAACCTATATTGGATTGCTTGCTGAAATGGGAAGAGAGAAGAAAGGAAGGGAGGGAGAAAAATTTATAACAAAAGGTTTTGCAAAGGTGATTGTTGAAAACTGTCATTGCATGTATTTGGGGAAAAACACTATTAAAAAAAGAAATGTTGGTGTTTTGTTGTTTTTCACCTATATGATGATAAAAAATTAAATAGGTAATTTTTAAAATAGCCAGCATTTAGATAGCTTCATGAGTTATCTCATTTTATCTTCTCAACAACCCTGATGGATAGGTAGATAAGTATCATTATCCCCATTTTATAGATGAAGAAACTGAGGCAGAGAGATTAATTTGTCCAAGGTCACACAGTTAAGTGACTGAGGCAAGATTTGATCTAAGATCTTCCTGATTTTAAATCTGATGTTCTATTCATTTCACCACCAAGGTAGTGAATCACTCATCACTAAAGGTCTTCAAATTGGTCATCTGCTGGGAATAATGTAGTGGTGTGGGAATCATGTTCAAATAGAAGGTGGACTAAGGTAGGTAGGAACAAGATTTAGAGCTGAAGATTCCTTAGAAGGCATCTAATAAGTCTTATTTTACAGATGAGGAAACTGAGGCTGAGGAAAATGCCTTGTCCAAAGACATGTCCAAGTCATGTCTCCTGACTCCAAATCTAGTGGACCACAATACCATAGGAAGGGGAGAAAATTCCTTTGCAATTTTAAGATTCTATGACCATGTTGGAAAAATTTTGGAGACCCCATATCTCTACAATGGACACCCAATTCTACTTCCTCTTCTGATCTGAGGTTTCTAATTTATTCTTTTTTTTTCAATTTGTTCTTGCTGAAAAATCTTAGGTAGGTGCCATTTCTCATGTGTGGAAGGGGTTATAGGTATAAAACAGGTTGTGTAGAGTCTTTTCATGACAGGATTATGCCAAAGGTGTATCTGGATACAAATGTGCCAACCCCCTTCACCTCTACACTTATAGGCTTGTTTCTTTTTTAACTCTCTAGGTTAAAAAAAAAAGACAGGCAGAAGTATTCTTGAGATTATAACGAAAATTGCAGGTTCTTTTATTGGTTTGTACCCATTCTCCAAATAAAATTGAAGAAAATCTTTTCACTCTTTGAATTATCTTCTCTTTTCAATCCTAAACTGCACACTCAAATTATATGTTTCAATAGCAGCATAAAAACACAGATAGGAACTAAAGCAAGATATAGCAGACCGTGATAGAAATTGTGGCTGACTGATTTTCCTTTGATGTCCACTTTCTAGCAGTTGGAGGGGATGGTGGGAAGAAAAGTGGTATGAGGGCTTTCTCAGACAATGCTCTGTGTGTTCTAAGAATGGGGAGTTGGGGAAAGGATGGGAAACAAGTGGTCTCACTTCTACATTTTTGCTTCCAGGAGCACACTTGTCAAGTGTGAGTTTGGCTAGAAAGGAATGGAAAGGCCGTAGTCGTCCAAACATCTCCACGGCTTTCCGCAGTTTAAAGTTCCTTCGAAGTCAAAAAAGATCATGTCTACGTGCCCATATTCCTCCCCTAACCCAAAATTTACCCGGCCATCCCTCTGGGGCAGTGGCAGAATACTACAAAAGCATTAATGTAGTGAATCAGTTCCTCTGCTGGAAGTGGCTGTCCCAACTGCTTCCAGTTTCATTATCCCTTCCTATTTCCTCTAAAAAGGGTTTTATAGATGAGATAACTGAGAAGCAGCGTTAAGGGGTTAAGTCATTTTTCAATGCTATGAAGCCTCAGAGAGAGAATGCTCAGGCTTATTGTCTCCTAAAACCCAGGAATATTCCTGGAAATCTGCAGCCTCTCTCCTCCCTGTTACAGTGATGGGATTGGCATTCCCTGGGAAAGGACCTGCCTGGCTCCCACAATTCTAGTGACATAGAAGCATTCATCCCCTCCTGAGCGCCAAGACAAATTCTTTCAAAGCAGTAATGCCATCTTGTGGGGACAATGACAATAACAACTTGGAGTCTCTCCCACTTCCCAATCTATATATAGTAAATATATATATGTGTGTGTGTATACACATATGTACATATATATACATATATATATCAATAATAATAACCTTGTTTTTAAGAGCAGACAGGGATGGCCAGTCAGTTACACTGTTATCCCTCAATATTGATTTTTTAAAAAAAAAAAAAGGTTTAAGATTCCCTGCCCAGTCCCTGTAGGGACATGAATAAGATCACAGTCACACAGTCATGGATGAGTGACAATCTGTATCACTAGAAGGACATTGACACTACTGAAATTGCAGATCCATGTGAGTATTTTAACATTAGATTAATTTCCTAACACACACACACACACACACAATACACAACACACACAAAACTCTTTCTTGTAACTAAGGAAATTTTTAGCAAAATCCAACAAAATGACTCCTACTTGTAGTCTATGTGATATTCCACACCCATGGCCCCTCACCTCTTTATCAAGAAAATTGAGTTATGGTTCTCTATTACCCAGAGCCAAAAAGCATAGACCTTTTCCTCTTAAAAACACAATAAATTACTACTCTTGGTTTTTTTTCCTGATATAACCAGAAATATTAAAAATAGCATTCATTACATTCTGGAGAACAATTTGGAATTATACCCAAAGGTCTATCAAACTGTGTATTCCCTTTGATCCAGCAGTGTCTCTACTGGGCCTATATCACAAAGAGATTATATAAAAGGGAAGAGGACCCACATGTGCAAAAATATTTGTAGTAACCCTTTTTGTAGTGGCAAGGAACTGGAAATTGAGTGGAGGCCTCTCAATTGGAGAATGGCTGAATAAGTTATGGTATATGAATGTTATGGAATATTATTGTTCTGTGAGAAATGATCAGCAGGATGATTTCAGAGAGGCCTGGAGGGACTTGCATGAACTGATGCTGAGTGAAATGAGCACAACCAGGAGATCATTATACACGGCAACAACAATATTATAAGATGATCAATTCTGGTGGATGTGGCTCTTTTCAACAATGAGGTGATTCACACTATTTCCAATAGACTTGTGATGGAGTGAACCATTTGTATCCAGAGAGGGAATGGTGGGGACTGTGTGGATCACAACATAGTTTTTTCATCTTTTTTGTTGTTGTTTAATTGCTTTTTTCTGTCATTTTTTTTTCCTTTTTGATCTGATTTTTCTTGTGTAGCATGATAATTGTGGAATTATGTACAGAAAAACTGCACATGTTTAATATATATTGGATTGCTTGCTGTCTAAGGGAAGAGGGAGGAAGAAAAATTTGGAACACAAGATTTGGCAAGGGTGAATGTTGAAAACTATCTTTGCATCTATTTTGAAAATAAAAAGCTATTATTAAAAAAAAAAGATAGCATTCATTCACGACACATGTCTTTCAGGGAAAGCAGGAGCAGAGGGGAAATCCCATTTTAGAGATGGAAAAACTAAGGCCTTTACTTTGGGGAGCCTCCCCAAAGTCACAGCAAATTTCCATCTCAGAAACAGCTGATTCTTTCCTCCCTGAAATCCTATTAGAGTGTTTTTGTTCAGTCATTTTTCAATTGTGTCCAACTCTCAATGACCCCATTTGGAATTTTCTAAGCAGAGACACTAGAGTGATTTGCCATTTCCTCCTCCAGCTCATTTTTCAGATGAGCTTACTTGCTAGAGTAAGAAACGATCAAAAGGAAAATTACTGGAGAGCTAACAGGTGGCTACAGCTGCTTTATAGGATCATAATGTACAGGAAGAAACCTCAGAGGCCATTTTATAGATAAAGAAGCTGAGGCACAAAGAGACAAAGTATTTTCCCAATGCCATACAGATAGTATGTGATTTTAAAAAGGGGCAGGATTTGAACCCAAGCTATTTGACTTCCAATCTAACAGCCTTTCCAAGAGATTATTTTAGTAATTCAGTTCCTAAGCCTGCCCTAAGTAGGAGAAATAGGGATGAACACCACTGTCCATCGTCCACTGAAGAAGAAAACTCTCTAAAGCTCTCCTCCAGCTCTGAAACCTGTTCCTCTGCCTGGTTCTCATCCAGGATCCATTCTTGTGCTGATAGGTAGTCTAAGGTCACGTGGAAAAGTGGAAAAAATCCTGGAAGTTGGGACTCCAGGACATGATACAATGGTTAAGAATACTGGCTCTAGGGTCAGAGGACCTGAATCGAATCCCATCTGTATTACCTGGGGCTTCATTAATGAGGTAAGGATTAGACTGGATGGGACCCAGGATATCATGACCTGAGTTTAAGCCATGGCTCAGTCTTTTATTAGCTCTGTCATTTAGGGGAGGTCATTTCATCTCTCAGTGACTCAGTCCTCTCATCTGTGGGACACCACATAAAAAGATCAACCTAAAATCAAGAAGATCCAAATTAAAATTTAGCCTCAGACATTTACTAGCTGTACAGCCCTGCTTGCCTCAGTTTCTCCATCTGTAAAATGAGCTGAGAAGGAAGTGGCAAACCACTTTACCAAGCTTTACCAAGAAAACCCAGACGATGTCACGAGAAATGGACTCGACAACAAAAAGTGACATTATTATCCCCATTTTACAAATGAAAACTTAAGCAGACACACATAAGTGACTTTTCCAGGATCTCAGTAGTAAGCAAGCATCTAGGTCTCCAAGTCCAGTGGCCGACACTACCAACAAGCCCCCGGTCTCTGATCCACTGCCCTCCATTTCCAGGTCCCCATTAACTAAATCCCTCCCTTTGTACATTTTCTCCAATCTGTCCAATCTAAATCTTCTCTGTAAATAGTTGTTTGCAAATGGTCTCCCCATTAGAATGGAAGCTCCCTGGGAGCAGAAGCTATTTCAGCCTGTGTTTCCCCAGGACACGGTCCCTGGACTGTACTGGTGTCCTGACCATTCCCAGCCACCCCCAGAACACACACATGTCCAGGCTCACACGACCAGCCAACGGCTCACGAAGGACACTGAACTTATTTATTTAGGAAAAACCTTGAAGGAAGGAAGACAGGCTACTGGTTACAAGTTCCATCCATGAGTCACGAGGGTTGGGGAGGGGACTTCTATGGGTGAGGCAATCACTTCCCTGGAAAAGACAGTCCTGGGAAGGCCTTGGGGAAGCCAGGGCCATTTCCAGGCAGCAGATGCCTTGGACTCCCACCCACTTTCTTAGGAAATAGCATCAGCCTTGCTTGAGATTTCCATGTCCTTCACCTCCTCCCTCAGGTTTAAAGTGCAGCTGGTTAAGAAGCAGGAGTAGAACTGGGGAGGAGGGGGTACTTCTCTCAATGGGCCCCCAAAGTGTGTCCATCCAAACACACTTGCAACTCAACCCAGGATGACCCTCAAAGACTTCTAGTTCACCCAGACTGAGGTGAACATGGTTCTCCACCCACCTTCCCACTGGAGTGGGACAGCCTTTCCTTCTGATCTACGCCTTTCCTCCTGGAAGGTTTTGAGGATGGGGTTCCCACTTCTACGGGGGCAGCTCTGGTCATTCTCCAAGAGAAGAAGCCCTACTTTCCCTTGGGGGAACAATGTCCCTCCTTTCCCTAGGCTCTAATGAATGTCCTGGAGAGGGTTTGGACAGTGAGTCACAGAGGGGGTCAGGAGGAGCAGAGAAAGCTTACCCCAGAGCTTCCTCCTCACCTTCACCATTCAGAGGGCAAAGAAAGTATCTCTTTTCTCACTCCGTGGTATATTTATAGCAAAACCAAGACTAAGACCTGGGGTTGTGCCTCCCCCATGGTCAAATGTTCTCCCCAGCAAATTAAGGAGCCATGGGAGAGGATCTCTGGGGAAGAAGAGGAAGATTCTCCCAGGAGAGGAGAACTCTGCATTTCTAGCTTCCCCAGCTCCAGAATCAATGCCATATTGTGTATCCCCCCCAGCCCGCCCTCCATGCACTGCCAGCTCCTCTGCTTCCTGCCAGCTGCCCTACACCTGTCCTAGCTCCATCGGAGGCCCTGGTCCCAGAGGGTACAATGTCTCCAGTCCAGCTCCTAGCCAGGAACCTTCATTTCCTATTTCTCTAGCCCTGAACTAGGTAACTGAAGGGCTGAGTCAATGAAACCTTCAAAAAGAAAAGTTGAACCCCGAGAACCCCATTGAGCCCCAACGTTCCCATCTCCCACCCCCACCCCAGCCTCCTCAGAATATATTAACATATGCAGCATGGATTCCCGCCTCCCCCTACTCTCAATAATTGCCGTGACAAGCGGGCGGCAGTCCAGGTCCGTCCAATGGCCATAGGGAGGGGGGTGGGGGCCCGGCCTCTCCTCTCCCCTACAGGAAAGTGGGAAGCAGTTCCAAGGGAAGGGGACTTGGGGGAGGGGAGGGGAAAGAAAAGAGGAAGTCATTCCTCAGCCCCCTCCTCCCCCGGGTGGGTGGGACCAGGGGGCTCCTCAACCTCCAGGGAATGGCGGCCAGGGTGGGAGCCAGGATGCTCCTCTCTGCCGTGCGTGAAAAAGCTCATCTCCTCGTGGCTCGCCTCTTTGCCGCAAGCCTGGCAGCTACAGTGGACAATCTTCTCCACCAGCTTGTCCACTCGAGGCATCTCCTCGTGACTGGGGCAGTCCAGCGTCACCTGTGAGAAAGGCAGGGGAGAGGGAAGATGATCCGGACTGTCCCCAGGACCCCCTTCCTTTCCTGGGATTGCAGGAGGGGATGGGATGGATCGTGGCAAAAGGAGGGAGGACATAGCTAGTGATGGGGAAGGTGAGAGAGACAACGGAGGGCAGGGGAAAGGGGGGGAGCTGGGGGGGAGAAGGAAGGGCCATTGCAGAGCTCGTCTTGTCTGATGGGCTAGCAGCAAAAGGTAGATGCTGCGAGCTTTATTATCATCCCCATTTTATAAATGAAGAAACAGGCTGAGAGAGTTCAAGTGGCAAGTCCAGGATTACACAGAGCGTCTGAAGCAGGATTTGAACTCAGATCCTTGTGATCCCAAATCCAACCTTATCCACTGCACCGCACTGCTACCGCCAAGAAAGTCAATGGTGATGTTGGAAATGCAGGAGAAATGGAGGTGAGGAGTGGGAGGAAAAATGGAGACAGAGAAGAGACAAACAGGAGAAAGGGAGGGGATGGAGGAGACAGAGGCAATGGGAGGTAAAGGAAACAGGAAGTGATGGGGAAATGGAAAAGGTGAAAAACAAGGAAGATGGCGGCAGTGGGAGATAGAGGAAGGGGAGGAGATGGGAGAGACAAACAGGAGAAATGGAGGGGATGGAGGAGACAAAGGGGAGATGGAGGTAATAAAGTGGAGGAGACGGAAGAGACAAACAGGAGAAATAGAGGTGACAAGTGGGAGGAAAAATGGAGACAGAGCAAAGATGGTGGAGACAATGGGTTGGAAGTAAAAAGGACGATCAGGATGATGGACGGCAGAAACAAAGGGAAGGCAAAGGTAACCAGGTGAAAGGCACAGGAGGGAGATGCAGAGGCAGGAGAGGAGCTCTCCGAGGTGGAGAAGGACAGAGAGGGCTGTGGCTCCTGGAGAAGAGCCCAGAGTGCTGGGGGAGGAAGGACGGGTCCCCCGACATACTCACAATTTCCCACATGGACTGAGAGGGCATGCAGGAGTCACAGTGGACCAGGGACTCTGTAGACTGGGGAAAGGTGTTGGGGACACTGTAGCTGAAACACTGTCCCAGGCAGGCCCTGTGGGGAGCAGAAAGAAGGGGGGCAGACAAGAAAGTTCAGCCACTAGCCGTCCCCCAGCTCCTCTCAGATCCACAGCCCAGGGGAGGCAGGGGAGGTGGCCAGGGCGGGCGTCTGGGTTCATTTGGTCACAGGACCAGGCTGTGACAGTGCCCGGTTCTGGACCCACATGAGGAAAATCTTCACCCTCCCTCATCCTGGACCTTCTTCCTTCCTCAGGTGTTCTCTCCCTGGCTGTTGCCCCTCCCTCAGACCCCCTTCTCCCCGCTCCCCCTCCTCCCGGCCCTCCCAAGGCCCACGCTCTCCCTCCCTCCAGCTCCCACCTGTTCTGGATGGATTTGGATTTACAGCCGCTGTGCCCCACGATCTGGGTGATGTTCTTGGCCTCACACCAGGCACTCTTGTCTGGAAACAGTGCCAGCTTGTTGATGGGAGGGGGGGCAGCCAACAGCACCACGGGCAGGAGGGCACCCAGCAGGACCCACAGCATCATGCCCAACACCACCAGAGCCCTGTAATCGAACCCAGAGCCCAGAGATGAGGCCCTGCTGCCAGGAGGATCAGGTCCAGTACAGAAGTTGGGAACAGGGAGCTCCCCCACCCCGGCAGCATGGAATGGTGGAGAAAGCTCTGGTTTGGGAGTTAGGCCTGGGCTCAGATGTCAGCCCTTATGGCTGCAGCCTCTCAGGAGAAAAGTGGTGAGTGATGAAGTCTCCTCCACCCACGTGACATCGAGCTTTTATTTCCATCAACATTCAATCGATGGGCATTTATTAAGCACCTACTGTGTGCCAGGAAGTGTGCAGGGCATGAGAGATAATGAAGATCAACATAAATTAGTCTGCATTCTACCCGAAGAAACGATACATAAAATGCAAACAAATCAAGAAGCATAAGTTGGGGAGAAGATCAGGAAAGGCCTCATGCAGAAGGCAATACTCAAGAGAAGCCAGGAATTCTGGGAGGTGAGAGGGAGTCCATTCCATTCACTGGTCATAGCCGATGCAAAGGCCTGGATGGGGACTGGAGCCGGAATATCTTATGTGAGGAAGAGGAAGAAAGCAAGTTTGGCTGGACTGTACGTGCAGGAAAGACGATCAAGGTGGAAGGGATTTAAATGACAAAAAATGAATTTATATTTGATCCTAGAGGAAATAGGGAGGCACTGAAGTTTATGGAGGAGAGGAGTGACTCAGATCTGGACCTTCATTAAAGTCACCGAGGCAGCTCCGTGGAGGATGGAGCGGAGAAGGGAAAGGTGGAAGCATGGAAGCTGATGTAGACAGTTACTGCAATAATCCAGGCAAGAGGTGCCCGCCAGATGTGGGAATGGAAAGAAGGGAAATGGTGAGAGAGAAGGCAGAGGGAAGAATTCACCAGAACTGCACTTGATTAATGAGGAAGAAGTCCAAAAGTGCTTAGAATGGACCTGAGTGAATGGAGGGGGAATGGAGTCCTTGCCAGAAATAAGGGTGCTCAGAAGAAGAGTGACTTCAGGGGGAAAGGGAATTCTGTTTAGGAATGATGGGTCTGAGATGCCATCAAACATCCAGGTGGAAATGGCAGCTGGTGGGACGGACCTGGGTAGGAACAACAGCTGGACGTAAAGACGGATGAGTCTCCTGCATAATTAATAATAATAAATAAATATTAATTAATAATAATAATAATAAAATCTGTGGGAGCTGATGGAGTCAACAAGGGTACAGAGAGAAAAGGGGAAAAGAGCCGGGAGAGAGCCTTGAAGGCTATCCACAGGTGGGAGAGGGGTGGATATGGAAGATGATTCATCAAAGGAGGCTGAGAAGGAGCTGTCTCCCAGGATTAAGATCTACTCCCTCCTCACTGCAACTGCTTAGAATCTCTAGTGTCTTCCAAATCTCACTTCTGCATAAGATCTTCCAGGACCCCCTAGCCTGTCTGCTGCAAAATTACCCCTAGTATTTGATTGTATTTTGTTTGTATTTGTATTTGGTTGTATTTACCTATATCCTATTTCCCTAGACAGAATGTAAGTTCCTTGAGGGCAGGAATGATTTCTTTCCATTCTTTCACCACAAGTGGCTTTCTCTCCCCTTGCTTTCCCTTCAAGCCTTACCCAGGACTCCAGGCCATCCAGATCCCAACCAGGCCATTTGTTCAATCAATCATATTCGAGAGAACGATCAATTTGATTTCTTCCAGAAATGGAGGGACACCAGGATGCGCTATCTGCCACTGTCACTGGGATGAGAATACACTTTGTTTTCAATTCTTTGATATCCTCAAAAGAGCTGCATAAATATCTCACCTCCTGGTGCAATCTAAAGATCCCTAAGCCTTGATATAGAATCTAATTTTTATCTTTGGAACATGTGGGTCTTTCCATCTGCTCTGAAGCTTAACCTACATCTATGTGCCATCTTCTCCGAGTAGAATATAAGGTGCTTGAGAGCTGAAACTGTCTCAGTTTTTGTATTTTTATCCACAGTTTTTATATAAGTAAACATTTAAATGATTTTTCATTCATTAATTTATATCTCCATTGTCAGTACATGACAGATGCTTAATAAATATTTTTATTGATTTATTAATTAGAAGGAAGAGTTCTAATCACTGGGAAATAACTAGTGTTTTTTAAAGGGAACACCAAGAAAACATGTTTTTAAATGCCAGCCCTGTCAGTTACTATTTGTGAGACTCTGGGCAAGTCTCTCTCTCCCTTAGCTGTTTAGTTTCCTCATCCATAAATATAAGAGGTTGGACTAGGTGCCTCTCAGATCCCTTCCAGCCTTAAATTTCCTGACCCTAGAAAGTCCCTTCTCAGAATGACAGCATTTGAGTCAGAAGAGTCTACATATATAGATGTATGGAGGATGGGAGGATGGGATACATACATATTGAAAATAATTAAGTGTTCTTTTAGATACATATATAAGTATATTTATATATGCGTATATTTGTATAAATCTATACACATACACACACACACACAACATACACACACAACACACACTTACCAAAAGTCACCCTCAATAGGCAAGTGATCAAAGGAGATGAAAAGACAATTCTCAAACAAGGAATCACAAACTATTAAAAACATGAAAGAACGCTCCAAAACCCCAATAATGGAATATAGATCAAAGCAATCTTGAGGATTCATCTTACACTGTAAATTGAAAAAATGACATTAGATGCCATTAATCAATGTTGGAGGGACTGTGAGAAGAGAGGTCCACTGGTGCTTGATGGTAGTCCTGTGAAAGTGTACAATTATTTTGAAAAGTAATTTGGAATGATGCAAGTCACTAAAATGCCCATCCTCTTTGACCCAGAAATTCTATTACTGGCTTAGACTCCAAGGAGGTCATTGATAAAAAAAAATTTATGCAGCTCTTTTGATGATATCAAAGAATTGCAAACAAAATAGATTCTCATCAATTGGGAAATGGCTAAGCAAATTGTGACACATGAATGTAATGCAGTGTTACTGTGCTGTAAGAAATGATGAAGGTGAAGAATACAGAAAAGCATAGGAAGATCTCCATGAACTGATGCAGAATAAAGTAAGAACCAAGAAAACAATACGCATAAAGACTACAATAATGTAATCAGAAAATATAACCACACACAAAAAATAAAAAGTTAATGTTGCAAATTGCAAAGAACAAAGATGGCCAGGAAAAAAAGAGAGAGAAAAGATATTCCCACACCACCCTTTGGCAGAAGTGGGAAGTCCACAAGTGTTGTATATTATACATATTTCAGATTTTTTCAATGTATTGATCAGTTATTCTGATTCTTCCCTCTTCTTTTTCTTTCTTTTCTGTCCCTAAAATAGTATTTCTTACAAGGTATGGCTCTCTGGGAGGGGAGGAAGAGGGATACTGAAGGAAATTATGGTGATATAAAAATAAGACAATATAATATATTTTAACATAGTTAACATATATTGGACTACCTGCCATCTAGGGGAGGAGGGGGAAGGAGGGAAAAATTTGGAACAGAAGGCTTTGCAAGGGTCAATGTTGAAAAATTACCCATGCATATGTTTTGCAAATAAAAAGCTTTAATAAAAAAGGAAAAAATAAGACAATACAAGCTTACTTAATTATGAAAAAAAAGGATCTTCTCTCTATCATACAAACAAGTAGCCATCTGAACTTTGCTTTAAGATCTCCATTGATGAGAAGCCTCATTCCACTTTTGGGCTAATTGTTAGCAAGATTTTCTTACATCAAGCTAATTTTATTTCTTTACAACATTGAACTCAAAGTTCCTGGAATTGTCCCTGTTGCTAAAGAGAACAAGTTTAATCCCTTTTCCATGAGATAACCCTTCAAATACTTGAACCACAGCTTTCCTGCTAACTTCTTTTCTCCAATCTAAACAATCTCCAGTTCCTTCCATCCTTATATGGAAAACATTCAAGGCCCTTCATCATCCTGATTATTTTCCTATGGACTCTCTCCAATTTAGCAGTGTCCTTTCTAAAATATGGTGCCCAAAACAGCATATAGTACTTCAGATCTTGGACCAAGACATAGCAGAGCAGGACCATTCCCTCCTGATTCCTGAAAACTGTGGCTCTCAATGCAATTTTTTAAAATCACATTTTTGGATACCTGTCATATTACTGATTCATATTGAGCTTGCAATCCACTAAATCCTCAAACCTTTTCCAAAAAAACTGCTATTTGTCCATGCCTTCCCCAAAAACTTTGGAAATTAATTTCTTGAGCCCACGTAAGACTTTACATTTACCCCTACTGAACTTCCTTTAATTAGATTCAGCTCAGTTTTCTAACCTAACAAATCCTTTGTGGATGCTGACCATCATCCAGGGTGTAAGCCATTTCCTCCAGCTCTGTCATCTGCAAATTGGATTAATACAGTATCTACTGCTTTTATATAAATCACTGATATAAATGTAAAATAGTACAAGCCTAATCTAGCTCTTTGCTGAACGAAAGACTACGCAGTAGTAGTTGTAGGAAACTTAAGGGTTACCATTCACCTGTTTTACAAAATCAGACACCAAGAAAGTTCTGGGTGAAGGACTTTCCATAGAAGCTGAAATCACTGAGCCAGAAGAAAGTACTCAGACCACACAGAATGTTAGAGATGAAAGGGAGCTTAGCCAATCCCTTTATTTTTCAGAGAGGGAGACTGAGGACCAGATATGGGAAATGATTGTCCATGATGTGTTCCTGGCACAACCAAGGATTCTCAAGTTTCCAGACTTTAAGCCCAGTGCTCTTTTCAGAGCCTCATATAGAAAGATCATAGAGCTCATTCCCCTCTCAGCTTATGGGCAGAATTATTAATGAATCCCTCCATCACCCCTTCCATCTCCTCTCCTCCCTCTCTTCCAATCCTCCTTTCCTTTCCTCTCCCCTCTTCTCCTTTTCCTTCCTTTCCTTTCTCCCTTTTTCCCTCCTTCCCTCTCTCTCTCTCTCTCTCTCTCTCTCTCTCTCTCT
>JAJPUD010001185.1:467995-479681 GCA_023553655.1 Myrmecobius fasciatus | reverse complement strand
TTTCAAGGGGATTAATGAAAAAAAAGGCTGATGATGGTAGACTTGCTGTACCAGATCTAAAACTATATTACAAAGCAGCGGTCATCAAAACCATTTGGTACTGGCTAAGAAATAGAGTAGTCGATCAGTGGAATACGATAGAATCACAAGACAAACTAGGCAATAACTATAGCAATTTAGTCTTTGATAAACCCAAAGACCCCAGCTCTTGGGATAAGTATTCACTATTTGACAAAAACTGCTGGGAAAACTGGAAACTACTGTGGAAGAAATTAGGGCTTGACCCACATCTAACACCACATACCAAGATAAGATCTAAATGGGTTCATGATCTGGATATAAAGAGTGATACTATAAGTTAATTAGAGGAACGTAGTATAGTTTACCTCTCAGACCTATGGAGATGGAATAAATTTATGTCCAAAGAAGAACTGGAACTCTTAATTGAAAATCAGATAGATAGCTTTGACTATATTAAGTTAAAAAGTTTTTGTACAAACAAAATCAATGCAGACAAGATTAGGAGGGAAGCAATAAATTGGGAAATCATCTTTACATTTAAGGGTTGTGATAAAGGTCTCATCTCTAAAATATATAGAGAATTGTCTCATATTTATAAAAATTCAAGCCATTCTCCAATCGATAAATGGTCAAAGGATATGAACAGACAATTTTCAGAGGATGAAATTAAAACTATGTATAGTCATATGAAAAGGTGCTCCAAATCACTATTGATCAGAGCAATGCAAATCAAGACAACCCTGAGGTACCACTACACACCTGTCAGATTGGCTAAAATGACAGGAAAAGTTAATGATGATTTGGAGGGGATGTGGGAGGACTGGGACACTGATGCATTGTTGGTGGAGTTGTGAATGGATACAGACATTCTGGAGAACAATTTGGAGCTACGCTCAAAAAGTTATCAAACTGTGCATACCCTTTGACCCAGCAGCATTTCTATTGGGCTTATATCCCACAGAAATCATAAAGGAAGGAAAGGACCCCATATGTGCAAGAATATTTGTGGCAGCCCTTTTTGTATTGACTAGAAACTGGAAATTGAATAGATGCCCTTCAATTGGAGAATGGCTGAATAAATTATGGTATATGAATATTATGGAATATTATTGTTCTGTAAGAAATGACCAGCAAGATGATTTCAGAGAGGCTTGGAGAGACTTACATGAACTGATGCTGAGTGAAATGAGCAGAACCAGGAGATCATTATACACGGCAACAACAGTACTATATCACGATCAATTCTGATGGACATGGCTCTCTTCAACAATGAAATGCTTCAAACCAATTCCAATTGTTTAGTGAAGAAAGCCATATATACCCAGAGAGAGGGATGTGAAACGTGGAGCACAACATAACATTTTCATGCTCTGGATTGATGTTTGCTTACATTGTGTTTCCTTTATCTGATATATCTTTTGCGTAGATAAGATTTTTCTTGCACAACAATGATAAGTTTGGAAATATGTATACATATATTCGATTTGCCAATATTTTAACATAATTAACATGTAGTGGATATCCTGCCATCTAGGGGAGGGGTGGGGAGTTGGGGGGGAAAATTTGTAACAGAAATGTATGTAAGGGTTATTGTTGAAGAATTACCCACACGTTATGCAAATAAAATTTAAAAAAAAGATTTGAGCAAAACATTTGATAAGATCTCTCATGCTATTTTTGTGGAAAAAGATTGAGAGATTTGGCTAGGTGATTGCAGAGTTAAATACTGTATACTTGAACCTGGCTGAATGACTGGACTGAAAGAGTATTCATTAATGTCTCCACATGTGCCTAGAAAGAGATTGCAGTGGAGTGCCCAAGAAATATGACTTTGACTTTGTGCTGTTCAGCATTTTTATCAGTGACTTGACTGAAGATATTATTATTGGCTTACTGGTCAAATAATTCAGGTCACACAGAGTTGGGAAGGATAATGAAGATACTAGAAGATGCAATTCAAAAAGATCTCAATAGGCTCGAAAATTGGACTGAATAAGAGAGGATGCAATTTTCTGAAGCTAACAGGAAGATTTGATATTTGGATTCTGATAATAACTTCACAAGTAGAAGCTTAGAGAGGCATGGCTAGACAGCAGTTAGAGAAAACCTGGAAATTTTAGTGAACTGCAAGTGATTGGGTGGTAGCTAAAGAATTGAGTGAAATATTAGGTCACATTAAGACAGGTATAGTTTATAGGAATTGGAAGACAAAAGCCTTACTGTCCTCTGCCTTGGTCATACAACATTCAGAGCATTGTGTTGAGACACACATTTGAGGCACTAAGGAACCACATTTTAGATAAGCTGAATGTCCAGAGGAAGGGACCAGCTAGGTGATACAATAGATAGAGCACTGAACTTGAAGTCAGGAAGACTCATCCTAGTGAGTTCAAATCCGTCCTCAGATACTTCCTAGATGTGTGACTCTGGACAAGTCACTTCACTGTTTGCCTCAGTTACCTCTTCTGTAAAATGAGCTGGAGAAGGAAGTGGCAAACTATTCCAGTGTCTCTGCCCAGAAAACCCCAAATGGGGTCACTAAGAGTTGGACAAGACTGAAAAACATATGAACATCATCCAGAGGAAGACAATTCGTGAAAGGCTTGATTTCATGCTTGTTGTGGAACTCTTCCAGGAACTGGAAATGTTTAGCCGATCAAGAAAAATCTTAGGGGAGGGATGCTAACAACTTTCAAGTATTTTAAAGGCTGTCATGTGCAACTGGGATCAGACTTGTCCTCTCTGGCTTTAAAACGCAGAACTAGAGGGAATGCCTGGAAATTGTAGATGCAGATTTTAGCTTGAAGCAAGGGGAAACTTCCTAACTTGGGGCTGTCCCCAGAGAGAAATGCCTCAGGGGTAGCAGCTTCCCCTCACTAGTCACATTGTTGCATGTACTAAAGAGGAAATTCTTTTATAGATTATATTGGGTTCAATAGTGGCTGAAATCCCTTCCAGACTAATTTACATTTCTGTCAATTAAAATTAATTAAATAAAATTAAAATTAATGATATTAATTTTTCTGTTTTCTCACAATCCCTTCAAAACCTGTCATTTTCTTCAGTCTGATGGGTGTGAAGTAGAACCTCAATTAATTTGCATTTCTCTAATTATTAGTAATTTGAAGCATTATTTTCAAATAGCTGAATTTGATTATTATTTTGTCTAGCTCTATAAAGTAATCCCTTAACAACTTGATTGTTATGGTACTTAATGAGTAAATTAACTTGGGTAGTATTGTTGTTTTTATTATATCAGAATGACTTAACCATGAGCAATTAATGTCTCCAACTATTCAGGACTGTCCTTACTTCTCATTTAAAAAGTTATTTGTTTTTCTATTTTATTTTCTTCTTCTAAACTTAACAAACATTAAATAAAGTGAACATTTTCATATATGATATAAAGCAAAAGGAAAGGACTATATTTAAAACTACAGATCTCGATTATATAGATCTTACTTTAACATGTAACTTTTTAAAAAAATTTTCACTATTTTATTTTCCAAATACATGTAAAGATAGTTTTCAACATTGGTTTTTATAAGACTTTGTGTTCCAAATTTTTCTCCCTTCCTCCCTTACCTCCTCGCTCCTCAAGACAGCAAGTAATCTGATATGCATTAAATATGTGTGATTCTTTTAAACATAGTTTTGTATTTGTCATATGGTACAAGAAAAATCAGACCAAAAAGGGGAAAACCAAAACATGTAACTCTGAAAGATGCCCTCTTTGCTTGTGATTTCTTCTAGCCTTCTTTCTGTTATCTTTTCATTTGGGATAAAATAGAGTCCTATTCCCAACATTTCTGTTCTCTCCAACCACCCCCTCCCCCAATAAAAAGAAACAACAAACAAAACTCTTGTAATAAAAACACAATTGAGCAAAACAAATTTCCATTTCCTTTTTTATGGTTATGTCCAAAAATATATGTCTCATTCTTTATCTTGAGTCCATCATATCTCTGTCAGGAGGTGGGTAGTGGAGTTCATCATTAGCTTTCTAGAAAAGAATCTTGTTCTAAAAGTCTTCTCTGGGTTCTCTGGAAATGTCACTTTCATGATTTTTTAAAAATTATTTATTTAATATTACCCCCAGTTACATTTAAAACAGTTTTTTTGCATTTTTTAAATTTTTGAGTTCTAGATTTTCTCCCTTATCTGCACCCCCAGCGCCCATTAAGAAACCACATGTGAAGTTATGTAAAACATTTCCATAAAAGTCATGTTGTGAAAGAAAACATAGATCTCCCACCCTAATAAAAAAAACCCTCAAGAAAAATACAATTGAGCGAGAGACAGAGACACATAGAGAGAATGATTCAGTCTGTATTCAGACACAATCAGTTTCTTCTCTGGGTATGGATAGGATTTTCATCATAAATCCTTCAGAGTAGTTGTGGATTATTGTAATACTGAGGATATAGCAGAGTCATTTATAGCTGGTCATCCTAGAACATTGCTATTACTTTATGTTGTATACAGTACATTTCACTTTCCTTGAGTTCATGGAGGATTTTCCAGTTTTTTCCCTCGAGAGCATCTTGCTCATCACTTTCCATAGAACAACAATATTCCATGACAATCATATACCACAATTAATTCAACTGTTCCCCAATTGATGGACATCCCCTCAGCTTTCAATTCTTTTCCCTGAGAAGAGAGCTGCTACATATATTTTATACATATAGGTCCTTTTACCTTTTTTTCCTCCTTTTAAAAACCTCTCTTGGTATTCATGCCTAATAGTGGTATTTTGGGGTCAAAATATATGAATGAATTTGTAGCCCTTTGGGCGTGGCTCTTTTTTTAAAATAAATTTGACTTAGCTCTCTCTATGTTTGAGAAATTGGGTCTTATCAAAGAAACTAGCTTCAGAATTGATTTTATAAATACTATAGCTAATTGTATTTCCCTCCCATTTATTCTGTTCTTTTTCTTCTTTCATCTTGCCCATACTCAAAAGTGTTTTGCTACTGATCACTCCCTCCCCCAATATGGCTGCTCTTTTATTACCCTCCCCCTTCCCATATCCCATTCCCTTCCTACTCTCCTGCAGGGTAAAATAGTTTTCTGTACCCATAATGAGGGTATATGTTATTTCTTCTTTGAGCCCAATTCTAATGAGAGTAAAGTTCACTAACTCCCTCTCTCCTCCCCCTCTTCCCTTGCATTGTAAAAGCTTTTTCTTCCTTCTTGTTTTATGATAGATAATTTACACTCTTCCACTTGTCCCTTTCCCTTTCTCCCTGTACATTCTTTCCCCCCCTTAATTTTTTAGATATTATCCCTTCATATTC
Source organism: Myrmecobius fasciatus (assembly GCA_023553655.1). Classification (NCBI taxonomy): domain Eukaryota; kingdom Metazoa; phylum Chordata; class Mammalia; order Dasyuromorphia; family Myrmecobiidae; genus Myrmecobius; species Myrmecobius fasciatus. Next base: position 474,360 of record JAJPUD010001185.1, on the reverse strand, counting down.
AGTTCATACCTGTGTCCTCTGTCTATATATATTCCTTTAAACTGCCATAATAATGAGAAAGTTCTAATAAGTTATAAGTATCATCCTCCCTTGTAGGAATATAAACAGATTAGCCTAATTAAGTCCCTTTTGACATCATTTTCCTGATTACCTCCTTATGCTTCTCCTGAGTCCTGTATTTGAAAATCAGATTTTCCATTTAGCTCTGGTCTTTTTATCATGAATATTTGAAAATTTTTCCCTTTTCCTCCATGGGATTATGCTAGGTTTTGCTGGGTAGGTGATTCTTGGTTGTAATCCTAATTTATTGCTCTCCAGAGTATAATATTCCAAGCCCTCTAATCCTTTAATGTAGAAGCTGCTAAATCTTGTGTTGTCATGACTGTGACTCCACTTTATTGAATTGTTTCTTTCTGGATGCTTGCAATATTTTCTGCTTGAAGTAGGAGTTTCGGAATTTGGCTATAGTGTTCCTGGGAATTTTCATTTAAATATTCAAAATATTCAAAAAATATCATTTTGGGATCTTTCAGGAGGTGATTGGTGGATTCTTTTAATTTCTATTTTACCCTCTGGTTCTAGAATATCAAGACAGTTTTCCTTGATAATTTCTTGAAAGATGATATCCAAGATTTTTATTTGATTATGACTTTCAGGTAGACCAATAATTTTAAAATTCTCTCTCCTGGATCTATTTTCCAGGTTAGTTATTTTTTCAACAAGATATTTCATATTTTTTCCTAATTTTTATTCTTTTGTTTACTTTATTGTATCTTGATTTCTCATAAAGTCAACTTACATTTGCTCAATTCTAATTTTTAAGGAATTGTTTTCCTTAGTGAGATTTTGTTTCCCAGTTGGCCAATTTTGCTTTTTAAAGCATCCTACTCCTCATTAACTTTTTGTATTTCCTTTTGCACCATTTGATCTTCCTTGTCACCATAGTAACTTTCTGTGGTCAGAAATTTTTTGTCTGCTCATTTTCATAGCCTATTACTCTGCTTTTAACTCTTTATTAAAGTAGGACACTACTTTCAGGATAGAGGGTATATTGTTCCAAGCTTCAGGGGTTTTGTGGAGCTGTTTTCAGAGATCCCTCTAGGAATCTTACCAGAAGCCCTTTTGTAAGCCCCTTTTTCTGCTCTGTTAGCAGTGTCCTGGCCACACTGTAACTGTAAGATCTAGTGTGCTAAAATAAGCCAGTCCTGCTTTGCTAACACAGAGACTGGGGCCAAGGCTGCTAGTGCTATGACTGCATACTTGCCTTCTACCCTGTTGCCACAGACCTTCTTCACTAACTTCCCAAGTCTTCTTTGTCGTGTCTGCGCTGAGAAGTCCAGAAGGCGTCTATCTGTACCTCCACCTGTTCAGAGGGTCTGATGCTGAGGCCAGAGCCAGGCTGGAGCTGGGGCTGGGACTGGAGCATGAGTTAGGGCTGCAGCTGCACTGGCCTGGCCTGCACTGACCTTTCAAGTCCTCTTAGGTGTCTCTGGGCTGAGAGGTCTGGAAGCCTCCAGTACTGCCATTAATTCAGAGGTTCTCCTTTGTTGACTCTGGGCTCAGACCTGCACCAGGACTTCACACTGGACTCCCACACTGGACTCCCACACTGGTGTCACATACCTTTTCTAAGTTGCCTTCAACTGGAAAATGTTCTACTCTGCCATTTTGGATGCCCTGGTGCTCTAAAATTTGTTTAGAGTCATTTTTAAAGGAATTTAGAGCAGTTTGGGGGAGAGGTTAGGCAAATTCCTGCCTTTACTCCACCATCTTGGCTCCCCCCCACCATAATTTCTTATAGTACAGTTTTTTCCCTTGAGATCCTTGCTCTTCTATTTCTCCAGATTAATTTTATTACCATTTTTTTAGGTTTTAGAAAGAAATCTTTTGGCACTTTGGTATGTCACTAAGTGGACAAATTAATTTAGGTATTATAATTTTTATTATATTGGCTCAGCCTGCCTATGATCAATTAATATTTCTCCAGTTATTTGGTTCTGCTTTTATTTCTATAAAGAGTGTTTGGTAGTTGTATTTATATAGTTCCTGTGTGTTCCTTAGCAGGTAGACTTCAAAATACATTATACATTCTGTGGTTATTCCAATGGAATTTCTCTGTCTCTTTTTGATGGATTCTGTTGGTAATACAGAGAGGCTGATGATTTATGTGAATTTATTTTATATCTGACTACTTTATTGAAGTTATGGTTTCAATTAATTTGACTCCCTAGAGTTCTCTAAGCAGATCATCATATCCTTTGAAAAAAGTGATAATCTCATTTGCCTCTTTTCTATGCTTATTCTTTCAATTTCTTTAAAAAAAATCTTAGTGCCATAAGTACCATTAAAAAGAGCGTAACAAACAATAGGGGTAATAATGCACATCTTTGATACATCCCTGATCTTATTATTTCCATTATATATAATGCTGAATCTTCATTATAAATAGATCCTGTTTATTATATTAAGGAAAAGTCCATATATTTCTGGGTTGACAACTCATCTTTCTTGCTAACTTCTTTCCTCTTTCAAACTTCCCTATTTCTATGAAGGAGTTGCCTTCCAGTTTCATAACCTTACCATTATGACTGGACTCCCTCTCCTTCAGACCACATAGCCAATCAGTTACCAAAGATTTCTGTTCCTACTTTCACATATCTTTCTTTCCATTCCTTCTCTCCCTTCACACATCTCCCATTTTGCTTCATATTCTTATCACCTCTTGCCTTGATCATTACTACAGTCATATGACTCATCTCCTGCTTCAAGTATCTCACTACCCTAGTCCATCTATTGCTGCCAAAGTAATTTTCCTTAAGTTCACTGATCAGATCAGGTGACAGCCCTACTCATTCAATTTCAGTGGCCTCCTCTTGCCTTTAGGATAAAATATAAACTCATATCTTTAGCTTTGAAAACACCATATAATCTGATGCCAGCCTCTTTCCAGTCTCATTAGACATTATTCCCCCTAAAATTCTCTGAACTGCAGCCAAAATGGCCTTCTGTCCTTCACATACTACACTCCATTTCTATGACTTTTCATTGACCATTTCACACATGCCTGAAATTCACCCTCTTATTACCTCTGCCTCACAGGGTATATTTCTTCCTTTAAGATAACAGCTCAAGGACCATCTTCTTCTGCAGGTCTCTTCACTGCCAGTGCCTTCCCTCCCAAATTATCTTGTACTTAACAGTTTTCTGTATATTTGTATTTACTTTATATTTGTGTATATACTTCTTGTCTTTCTCATTAGAAAATAAGTTCCTTATGAGTAGAAATTGTTTTATTATTTGTATCCTAAAACCTAGCATGGTGCCTGGCATATAGTATGTGTAATAACTACTTGATTGATTTTTAGTGTTTATAACAGAAAAAAAAGTGTTATATTTTGTCTAAAACTTTTTCTTCATTTGATATAATTACCTGATTTTTATTATTTCTGTTATTAATATGGTCTATTAAGTTTATAATCTTCCTAATATGGAGCCTTGTATTTCTTATAAAAATCCAACCTGATAATAATATACAATCTTTTGATTATATATTAAATGTTGCTCTAACCTCTTTACTGTATAATACATTTAAAAAATTGTGTCAATGTTCATTAGGAATTTTGGTTTTTAATTTTCTTTCTTTTGACTCTCTGTTAATTTAGGTATCAAGATCTTATTTATGTAATAAGAAGGAATTTGGTAAAATCCCTTCTTTTCTTCTTTTTGTAAACAGCTTATGAAATATTGGAATTGTTCTTTGAATGCTTGACAGAATTAACTTCTAAGTTAATTTCATTTTTGTGTTTTTTAATGTGACAACTCACTTTTGATTTCTTCAATTTCTTTTTTCTTAAATTGTATTATATAAATGCTTGCTAATTGTTCCATTAATATTGACATTTTATATTTTGTAAATATTTATCCATGCCAATTTTATTGACATGATTGTACAAAACAGTTTCTAATTTTCTTTCTTTATCATTTATGCATACTTTTTTATTTTTTATGGTGACAATTTGGAATTTGTCATTTATTAGAATTTTATCTATTTTTGTACCCCCTAAAAAACCTAGTTTCTAATTTTATTAATTAAAATTCACTTTCCTTTATCTCTTTAATTTTCACAATTTCTCAAGCCATTCTCCAGTCAATAAATGGTCAAAGGATATGAACAGACAATTTTCAGAGGATGAAATTAAAACTATTTATAGTCATATGAAAAGGTGCTCCAAATCACTAGTGATCAGAGAAATGCGAATCAAGACAACCTTGAGGTACCACTACACACCTGTCAGATTGGCTAAAATGACAGGAAAAGTTAATGATGAATGTTGGAGGGGATGTGGGAGGGCTGGGACACTTATGCATTGTTGGTGGAGCTGTGAACGGATACAGCCATTCTGGAGAACAATTTGGAGCTATGCTCAAAAAGTTATCAAACTGTGCATACCCTTTGACCCAGCAGCATTTCTATTGGGCTTATATCCAAAAGAAATCATAAAGGAAGGAAAGGGCCCCATATGTGCAAGAATGTTTGTGGCAGCCCTTTTTGTAGTGGCTAGAAACTGGAAATTGAATAGATGCCCTTCAATTGGAGAATGGCTGAATAAATTATGGTATATGAATATTATGGAATATTATTGTTCTGTAAGAAATGACCAGCAAGATGATTTCAGAGAGGCTTGGAGAGACTTACATGAACTGATGCTGAGTGAAATGAGCAGAACCAGGAGATCATTATACACAGCAACAACAAACTATATGACGATCAATTCTGATGGACATGGCTCTCTTCAACAATGAAATGTTTCAAACCACCTCCAGTTGTTCACTGAAGAAAACCATATACACTCAGAGAGAGGGATGTGAAATGTGGACCACAACATAACATTCTCATACTCCTTGATTGATGTTTGCTTACATTGTGTTTCCTTTATCTGATATATCTTTTGCGTAGATAAGATTTTTCTTGCACAACAATGATAAGTTTGGAAATATGTATACATATATTCGATTTGCCAATATTTTAACATAATTAACACGTAGTGGATATCCTGCCACTGGGGAGTTGGGGGGAAAAATTTGTAACAGAAAGCTATGTAAGGGTTATTGTTGAAGAATTACCCACACATATGTTATGCAAATAAAATAAAATAAAATAAATTTTTTCACAATTTCTATTTCAGTGTTTAGCTATTTTTTGAATAGTTCCTTTTTTATTTATTTTAGTTGTATGTTCAATTCATTGATCTTTTCTTCCTCTCTTTTGTTGATGAAAGTTTTCAGAGATATGAATATTCCCTAAAGACTGCTTTAGGTGGTGCAGTGGATAGAGCACCAGCCCTGAAGTCAGGAAGACCTGAGTTCAGATCTGGCCTCAGAAACTTAACACTTCCTAGCTGTGTGACCCTGAACAAGTCACTTAACTGCAGTTGGCTCAACAACAACAACAACAACAACAAAACAAAAAAAAAGACTGCTTTAGCTGCATCTCATAGATTTCTGTATTGTCTCATTGTTGTCATTATATTTAATTAAATTATCTGTTTTTCTGTGATTTGTTCCTTGACCTATTAGTTTCTTAGTATTAAATTGTCTCCAATTTATTTTCAGTGCTTTTAAAAAATCTTTTATTGAATATAATTTTATTGAATTATAGTCAATAAAGATTGTGTTTAATATTTCTGTTTTTCTGCATTTGTTTGTAAGATTTTTAATGCCCCAATGTATGATCATTCTTTGCAAAGGTGTCAAGTGCTGCTGAGAATTGTATATATATATTTTTCTATTCCTATTTAGTAATCACTAGAAATCTTATCATATCTAACTTTTAAAAAAATTCTATTACATCCTTTACTTCTTTCTTTTGTCTTTTGGATAGATTTATTAGATCTGAGAGGGGTATGTTGAGTCCCCAAATGATTATGGTTTCACTCTTTATTTCTCCCTGTAAATTGTTTAATTTTTCCATAAAGATTCAGAGACTGTGTCATCCAGTGCATATTTATTAAATTGATATTAATTATTCTGCCATTTGTCATAATGTACTTTACCTTTATATCTCTTTCATTCAAGGTCATTCTTCCTTTTGTATTGTCTGATATCTTGATTGCTTCCCCTACTTTATTGAGTTCACTTGGAGCAAAGAGATTTTCTTCCATCCCTTTATTTTCACTCCATGAATTTTTGTTTCAAATGTGCTTCTTGTAAACCAAATACTATTGAATTCTGCTTTCTAGTTGATTCTTTTATCATCTTCAGTTTTTTAGGTCATTCATATTAATTGTTGTGGTTGTTAATTGTGTATTTGCCTTCATTCTATGTTCTTATCCTCTTTTCTCTTTGTCCCCCATCCTGCTGTTTAC